>JASAND010019790.1:0-52026 GCA_030248195.1 Trissonchulus latispiculum | reverse complement strand
TTACGTATTGCTGTGGGGTGGGGTCTGAAAAATCGAATTTGGGGGGGGGTAAAAAAAATTTTTTTGGTCAAAAATTTAGAAAAAAATTCGCAAATTTGCTAAACAAGCGTTATTTCAAACTAAAAATCAACAATATTTCTTCATTCTTTTTTGCTCGATCACTTTTGTTCGAAAAAACTTGGATTTTTTGAAAAAATATTGAATTTTCCAAAAAATTTCGAATTTTACTAATTTTGAGGCAAAATTTTCCAAAATTTGAGGGGTGGGGGTCTGGAAAATTTGGGTGGGTGGGGTCTGGGATTTGGCCATTTGGGGGTGGGGTCTGCCTCCAAATTTCGAGGTTGAGGTCAACTCTTTTCCATTTGGGGGAGAGGGATTTTACACCTATGGTTAAAGATACAACATTTTCAAATGACCATATGACCTCAATTTTAATACAAAAACTAATATATTTTGATGCAGTTGTACTAAAAAGTAAAAACAACCCGCTCTGTCATTTGGAATGGTTAGAAATGCTCCTGGCAGCTTGCCAAAAATTTTTTGGGGTGGGATTTTTCCCGCATATGGGTTTTTTCCCGCATTGGGTTTTTTCCCGCCAGTTTGGGACAATTTTTCTCGCTAACGGCACACCCTACAGAGGTGTTCTATAGCTCATAAGAAAGCTTACGACTAGGCCTAGCTACCTGTATAATCAGCATTTCGATATGTCAAACCATTAAAAAGTTCTGGCCAAAAATCTGAAAAGTGGGTTTTTTTCCCGCTTGACTATATTATAGGGGAGCGCGAGAGCGCTCCCCTATAATATGGGTGTAAAAGGCTCAGTGCGGCCCTTGGAGACCCGTTCGAGCTCCGTGCCAGCTAAATACTCAACGAAACTGGACAATTTTGGTATCGTTGGAATCTACACGACGAGTACTACAAGTTGCAAAAAAGTTTTGGTCAAAATTTCCAACTTTGAAAATTTTCGCTTCCGGGCAAGTTAGGTCCGTTTGTTTTTTTTCCGTGTAAGTCACGCTTGGAAAAATGCAATTTTCTGTCGCAGTGTTAGAACGATCTGGGCATTTTCAGCAGGTGAAGTTTGGTTTTTCTGAACGTATATATCCCGAAAGTGAACCTTTTTGATATTTTTTCGCTGCCCGACCCGGCCGGCCACCTGTACGGCCGGCCAAAAGTGGACTTGGCGCTAAAATGGCCAAAAATGGCCAATTTTTTGTCAAAGCTACAGGACTCAGGGAAGACGCTAGAGAGACGTGGTTTGTTGCATAAGGATCTACGGAAGGGTTTATATGTCCTAACGAGGGCGATTTTTGATATCTGGCCGGCCAGGATCGTTCTGGCGGCCGGCCCAAAGTTGGTCCGGCCAAATAGCCATTTTCGGAAAATTTCTAAGTCCCAACTCTACAGGAAATAGTCAAAAATAGGCCTAAATATGCTGTTTTGGGCCATATAGTGGGACGCATATAAGGGTTATCGGGGTCGCTGAACACGATGAGCATTGTCGCAGCGCTGTGCGATCCTGCTATCGTGCTGTACTGCTATGCAGCAACCATAGCACGCTGTCTGTAGACTTACTCTAAACGGCTGAACATATGAAACTTGGCGAAAATCATGTCTGTAGTAAGGGGGAACTGTAGCTATGTTAGTTGGTGCACTCTCTAGCTTCCACCGTGCTGTATGTGCTGCCACAAACACAGCACCGTCAATAACAAGTTATTCATTCGACACTGGTATTTGAAATTCGGCATACAGATTGTTTAGGACATGACAAACTATTATAGATACGTTTCGTATACTTATTACGATGTTGCTATGTGGTTGAGCTGTAGTGGAGTGCTGCAGAAGTACAGCACGGCCTATAACTAACTACAGAAAACTTGCAATCGTCTGAAATTTTGCACACAAGTGCAGAATAGCACTGCAAATCGTGTTTTATGAGTTTCCTTCGCTGACAGTAAAGTTTGCATTTGTTTGCGCTGCAGTAGAGTGCTGCTGAAGTACAGCACGGCCTATAACTAACTACAGAAAACTTGCAATCGTCTGAAATTTTGCACACAAGTGCAGAATAGCACTGCAAATCGTGTTTTATGAGTTTCCTTCGCTGACAGTAAAGTTTGCATTTGTTTGCGCTGCAGTAGAGTGCTGCTGAAGTACAGCACGGCCTATAACTAACTACAGAAAACTTGCAATCGTCTGAAATTTTGCACACAAGTGCAGAATAGCACTGCAAATCGTGTTTTATGAGTTTCCTTCACTGACAGTAAAGCTTGCATTTGTTTGCGCTGCAGTAGAGTGCTGCTGAAGTACAGCACGGCCTATAACTAACTACAGAAAACTTGCAATCGTCTGAAATTTTGCACACAAGTGCAGAATAGCACTGCAAATCGTGTTTTATGAGTTTCCTTCACTGACAGTAAAGTTTGCATTTGTTTGCGCTGCAGTAGAGTGCTGCTGAAGTACAGCACCTCCTATAACTAGCTACAGATGAGTTGCAGTCGTCGGAAATTTTGCACACAAGTGCGGCAGAGCATTGCAAATCGTGCCGTATGAGTTTCCTTCACCGACAGTAAAGTTTGCATCTGGTTGCGCTGCAGTAGAGTGCTGCTGAAGTACAGCACGGCCTATAACTAGCTACAGATGAGTTAGGGAGGAAGAAATTGGAACTTTCCAAGCTTCTTTGTTCTGTACTTTCGGTTGGCGATTAATGGTTGGCGGAATTTTTAAAGTTTCTTTCACACAGCTTTAACATTTTTGCTTTTTAATGAGAACCTTAAAAATGAAATAGGACAAGAATAAAAATGCTCCGGTGGAGCATGAAAAATGCAATATGGGTGACATTCGGTTGTAAATGGACAGAGGACTAGGTTTTAAAACGTTAATATGGGAGGGGCAGGTTGTAAATGCCAGGAGGACTAGGTTAAAAGCGCACTAATATGGACCAGCTTCGCTGAACAACCCATATTCGCGGTCACTCATGCTCCACTCCACATGACATACGAGTAATATCTACATTCATCAGCTTTCAAAGCAAGCGGGACGATTTTGAAATATTAAAGCTTATTCCAAATCCAAATAAACAATGCAGTTCTGATAGAAAGGTGTTCAAGGTGTTTTTTCTGCACTGTCAGCGCAGAATCTTGTATTAAGTTGATGCTAAAAGCAGTTGACATTATGTACGTGTATTATTAAGTTGTATAATAAGGAGCACAACCACATATACTTGCAGTCTATGCTGACAAATCGTACACTTTTCCGAAGAACTGCCCATATATAGCAATATATAGCAAGCAGCAGCCGATACAAACTCTGGACAGTTTTCGCGAATATGGGTTGTTCAGCGAAGCTGGTCCATATTAGTGCGCTTTTAACCTAGTCCTCCTGGCATTTACAACCTGCCCCTCCCATATTAACGTTTTAAAACCTAGTCCTCTGTCCATTTACAACCGAATGTCACCCATATTGCATTTTTCATGCTCCACCGGAGCATTTTTATTCTTGTATATGTATATACATATATGTAATTCAGTAGTTTCATTTTATTTCTATTAGTTTAATTTTCTTCTTTCTTTGGTTCTCTATTCTCTTATATATAATATATATACGTATGCTCCTACTTGTTTTAATTTGGATTAAGAAGTTATTAATTCATTAATACTGTCGTGCACTATTATTTCAATGCTAACGAGATTCTGTTTTTGCTATTGTAAGGTATAGTCAGAGGGGGAAAAAGCATCACCGGCAAAGTGGGGGAAAAAACAACGGCTCACCCTGCTCGACTGGTATAAGATAGAGATACAAAATCCAGTGCAAATGAAAGTTCAAGTCTTGTACTTTAAGATCATAATAGAAATAACCGTTCCTGTCGATTGAGCCTTCGTGTGGCATGGGCCCGAAGTTGACACCAAAAATTGTCCAAAAACCTAAGGATTTTTCAAATTTTCTAAGCTTATGCCAACTTACTGGTAATAGTTACAGGAGTTCTTGTGCATGAAGGGGTTTGTGGATGTGCTCTATAACGTAGGCTAGTCGGATGTTCGCTAGGTCACGCGGTTGAGAAATAGTGACCATCTTTTTTTCCCCCCACACTTCTTGCACCAGAGGGGGGAAAACAACGGTGTGCTTTTTTGCCGGCAGTTTCGTTTTTTTTTTGATTTAAGCAAAAATAACGACTAATTGTTTACTCATTTGAACTGTTACTCCCCCAATTGACCTTCCGCTGCCGAAAAGAGCCATATGACCTGCCCCTGTGGAGGAATGTGGCAAATATTCGCAGGGGGTAAATCATGCAGATAACAAGAAAATTAGGGTCCATAAACAATATTTTGTGATATTATGAACTGTGGACATTCAGAAAGTTTCACAAGTGTGGATATGCAAAAGACTCCACCCGAAATGGATGACCCTGAACACTTTTCTGCGATTTTGCCACCCATCATAAATAAAACACTCATTTCTACACGGGTTAATATTGCAAAATGGTGTATTTTATCATTGCAAGTTAACACAAAAAGCGATTAAATTATAAATTACCGGAAAAAATAAGATTTTGTAGACCAAAAATCTTAATTTCCTAGCAATGTTGGCTCATTACTAAGTTTGGTATTTACGATGGATAATACTAAGCCTGGCTGCCGGCAACGAGTTTTTAGAAGTCGATATTGCGTTTTATGCCTTTAAATGCCATTTATCTGCTGCTATGGCGGTAAAGGGAACGAAATTTGGTGCCATCTTTTTTCCCACCCCCATCTTTTTTCCCCCACTTGTGGGGGAAAAAAGATGATCTATATTGAGGCTAGCCTACTAGAAGTACAACCGAATGCTGATTTTACTGGTGGTATAGAAAGTACAGGCCAAGCCCTACATGCTGGTACATAAAGCGTCTGGCTAGCTACAGTCTGTAGCGAGTAATAACCTTATTTCGAAAATCGTTGTTTTCCCCCCCCTCTGACTATAAAACTTAGTTTTTCTTGTGTGTTAAAGAAAGACAATGGCGTTTTTATGTTAATTTAACTTTTATTACGATTTTTGAATATATATATCATAGGGGTCGCGGCAGCGACCCCTATAATATGTGTGAAAAGTGGCTGGAGACAGTGTAAAATAAGCTGCGCAGAAGCTGCGCAAAATCCTGCGCAGATTTCATGCGCAAATTGTAGAGCACATCGAGTTTAGTATGTCTGTGAAGTTTCAGCCCCGTATCACTTACCGTTAAAAAGTTGCGCCCCGGACCGGTTATGACGGCGATGTTTTTTTTCCGGTTTCTCCTATTTGATGGTTGTATTGTACATAATGTTCGCCGCTTTCACGTGATCTGCAGCGGTGGGCCAACCTAAAGGGCTATGGGGTCTAGTAGTACCCTCTAAAGAATATAAGAATCACAACTTTTTTGCGCCGCAGCTGCGCCACAGCGCCGCAGTGGCGCCGCAAAGTCGGCTCATAGCGAAAAGTGACCATTTTTGTGGTCGTCGCTCAGGTCGAACGTTACGAGCTGGGGCTGATTTCTTTTTATATTCAGAAATTACATATATTGAACTAACTAACGGTCCAGGTTGCGTTTCTCTATCACTTCCCTAGCGACCACAGTGGCCCGTCAAAAATGGCGAAAATTCGAAAAATGAAAAATCGAAATTTCTCGCTATCTATTCAACTTTGAAAGCTCAAATCTTCCATACAATGGTTTTCTGGCACGGAGAATCGATTCCCGCAGTCAGTTTTACCGTCAGACCCACCCATCTTGCTGGGCTGGTTCCACTTTGCCGTCGGGAGGGTCAAGTCGGAAACCGCTTCTTGGAGGTCCATAGTAGGCTCTACTTGGCCTCTCAAAACTTTGTCTATAGGGGTTTTCTGGTGTGCCCAGCTCATTCCCGGTATCCGTTTTGCCGTCCGACGTGTCTATATTGCCGGGCTGGTTCTACTTTGCCGTCTGGAGGGTCAAGTCGGAAACCGCTTCCTGGAGGTCCATAGTAGGCTCTACCTGGCCTCTCAAAACTTTGTCTATAGGGGTTTTCTGGTGTGCCCAGCTCATTCCCGGTATCCGTTTTGCCGTCCGACGTGTCTGTAGTGCTGGGCTGGTTCTACTTTGCCGTCTGGAGGGTCCGGTCGGTACCGACTTCCGGGAACACCATATAGAACTGTACATAGCCTCTCAAAACATTGTCTATAGCGGTTTTCTGGTGTGCCCAGCTCATTCCCGGTATTCGCTTTGCCGTCCGGCGTACCTATTTTGCTGGGCTGGTTCTACTTTGCCGTTTGAAGGGTCAGTCGGGTGGGAGGGTCAAATGGTCGAAAATAAAGTTTCTCAAAAGTGGTCAAATTTGGTATCAAATGAAAGCCCTAAGTGAGCTGAGCAACTTTTGTCATAGAACTGCGTACCCAAAGTGGCTATAGGGTGCTGTGGTGGGGACTTAGGCGATTTTGGGTAAAAAGTAAAATTTTTCAAAAGTAATCAATTTTGGTATCAAATGAAAGCCCTAAGTGAGCTGAGCAACTTTTGTCATAGAACTGCATACCCAAAGTGGCTGTAGAGTGCTGTGGTGGGGTGGGGTGGGGACTTAGGCGATTTTGGGTCAAAAATAAGATTTTTCAAAAGTGGTAAAATTTGGTATCAAATGAAAGCCCTAAGCGAGATGAGCGACTTTTGTCATTGAACTGCATGCTCAAAGTGGCTGTGGTGGGGTGGGGTGGGGACTGGGGTGATTTTCGGTCGAAAATGAAATTTTTCAAAAGTGGTCAAATTTGGTATCAAATGAAAGCCCTAAGTGAGCTGAGCAACTTTTGTCATAGAACTGCATACCCAAAGTGGCTGTAGAGTGTTGTGGTGGGGTGGGGTGGGGACTTAGGCGATTTTGGGTCAAAAATAAGATTTTTCAAAAGTTGTAAAATTTGGTATCAAATGAAAGCCCTAAGTGAGCTGAGCAACTTTTGCGGTGTCGGATTTATGCCTTTCTCAACCGGAATTTAAAGGATAGACATAGGCCCAACACACATATTATCCCCTTTTGTGCGGAGCATTTTTGTTACTTGTATATATATACGTAACGCGTGAATACATGATTACTGTAATTTTATCAATGCGTACAACAGCGCACGTTTTGGCCAGAGAAACTTAGGACTTCGTATGTTTGTGGGATATGACCCGCGATCATGTGACCCCTGTCGGAGGCTTCCGGACCCGCCAGGTACCAACTGGACAGTCTGATATGGCTGAAAACATGTCCTATGGGGTTTACTCGTGCGCAGAATTCAAATCTAGCATTAGTTTTTAGGTAACTATAGTCTAATACTGACTTCTGGAATCACGTTCAGACCCGGCTGGTAACCAGGTTGGACTACCAGAAGTGGCAGGCAACCTCAAAAACAACGGCTATAAGGGTTTTCGAGGTCACTGAGCTCGAATTTGGCGTTAGTTTTGCTCTAGCTGTTGGTCTAACATCAGTAATAAAATATTAAAGTGATTTTTTATTTGTTAAAATTTTAACAAATATATAAAATATCACCCACCCCAGGACCGCTCACAGGTCCGACTGAGAACTTCTATGTATCGATAGCGCACAGTCAGGACATGTCGTATGTACATATGGGTTGCCTAGGGGCTTCCCTTAGTATATATATATAGAGGTCGGGGAAAAAACCAACCCGCAAGTGGTGGGGAAAAACCATCCCCCGTTTGGGCGATGGTGATGAGCTAGCGGGCTCAAATTTTGCATGCAAGTTGGTAGGGCCCGTCCCACCTACCATACCAAATTTGAGCTAAATCGGACCACTTTTGAGCATTTTGTGACATTTTGAAAATTTTGGCATTTTTGACCCCCCAAAAATTCAAAATTTGCCTATTTTTGAAGGCCTGTAAAAAATTTTCCATAGCAGTTAGATAATAACTTTTAATTATAGTTTAATAGTTTCTATGAGAACAACATGTGCTCTTTCCAAAAATGTCGGTCTCGCCTTCCTGCGACGCTTGGCAGGCTGCCAGCAGAATTTTTACAAAATGGGAAAAAACCAAGGGGTGGGAAAAAACAATTTTTGCTTTTGCTGCCAAACTCCCAAAAATGGTTCCTAGTTGCTCAGAAGTCATCCACATATATAGCAAGTTTAATCCGTTCTTTCACGTGAACAGCTCAAAATTGCATTTGGACTTGGCAATTTTGTGCTAGCCGGTAAAAACCTCATTTCGGCGGATCGGCTGTTTGGCTCAGCTAAAGCGGCCAAAAAGTACTCTGGGACAAAGAAATACGCGAAAAAACACTGAAACAACGTTTATTTTAATTTATTTCATCGAATTTCGAGAGATTTACAAATTTTTGCATTTTAACACAAGTAACAAAAATGCTCCGCACAAAAGGGGATAATATGTGTGTTGGGCCTATGTCTGTCGTTTAAATTCCGGTTGAGAAAGCAAGTATATAAATCCGACACAGCAAGTTTGGGTGGGTGGTTCTATGGCGAAAGTTGTTCAGTTCGATGAGAGCCTTCATTTGACTCGAAATTTGACCACTTTTGAAAATTTTAATTTTTGACCCAAAATCGCCTAAGTCCCCACCCCACCCCACCACAGCCCTCTACAGCCACTTTAGGTACGCACTTCTATGACAAAAGTTGCTCAGTTCGATGCGGGCTTTCATTTGGTACCAAATTTGACCACTTTTGAAAATTTTAATTTTTGACCCAAAATCGCCTAAGTCCCCACCCCACCACAGCCCTCTACAGCCACTTTAGGTACGCACTTCTATGACAAAAGTTGCTCAGTTCGATGCGGGCTTTCATTTGGTACCAAATTTGACCACTTTTGAAAATTTTAATTTTTGACACAAAATCGCCTAAGTCCCCACCCCACCCCACCACAGGCCTCTACAGCCACTTTGAGCATGCAATTCTATGACAAAAGTTGTTCAGGTCACTTAGGGCTTTCATTTGGTACCAAATTTGACCACTTTTGAAAATTTTAATTTTTGACCCAAAATCGCCTAAGTCCCCACCCCACCCCACCACAGCCCTCTACAGCCACTTTAGGTACGCACTTCTATGACAAAAGTTGTTCAGCTCACTTAGGGCTTTCATTTGGTACCAAATTTGACCACTTTTGAAAAATTTTATTTTTGACCACTTGACCGCCTACCCGATTTACCCTTCAAACGGCAAAGTGGAGCCAGTCCAGCAAAATGGGTGGGTCGGACGACAAAACGGACTCCGGGAATCAGCTGGGCGCACCAGAAAACCTCTATGGACAAAGTTTTGAGAGGCTATGCACAGTCCTATATGGTGTTCTTGTAAGTCGGTACCGACCTGTCCCTCCCGACAGCAAAGTGGAACCAGCCCAGCAAAATGGGTGGGTCGGACGGCAAAACGGACACCGGAAATGAGCTGGGCGCACCAGAAAACCCCTATGGACAAAGTTTTGAGAGGCTATGCACAGTCCTATATGGTGTTCATGGAAGTCGGTACCGACTTGACCCTCCCGACAGCAAAGTGGAACCAGCCCAGCAATATGGGTGGGTCCGACGGCAAAACTGTTTACGGGAATCAATTCGCCGTGCCAGAAAACCTTTGTATGAAAGAATTGAGCTTTCTAAGTTGAATACACATCGAGAAATTTCGATT
The DNA here is from genome assembly GCA_030248195.1 of Trissonchulus latispiculum. Lineage (NCBI taxonomy): Eukaryota > Metazoa > Nematoda > Enoplea > Enoplida > Ironidae > Trissonchulus > Trissonchulus latispiculum. The sequence continues at coordinate 42,432 of JASAND010019790.1, read as the reverse complement.
TTTCATTTTTCGAATTTTCACCATTTTTGACCGGCCACAGTGGTCGCATGGGAAGTGATAGAGAAACGAGACTTAGCTATTTAGTTAGTTCAATATATGTAGTTTCTGAATATAAAAAGAAATCGGCTCCAGCTTTTAACGTTCGAGCTGCGCAGCGACCACAAAAATGGTCACTTTTCGCTCTGAGCCGACTTTGCGGCGCCGCTGCGGCGCTGTGGCGCACCTGCGGCGCAAAAAAAGTAGCGATTCTTAAATGGCGCATGGGGTACTACCAGACCCTATACCCCTTTAGGTCCGGCCTCCGCTGCAGATTACGTGAAAGAGGCGGAAAGTCAGGACAATACGACCATTAAATAAAACCGGAAAAAAAACCGGAGAAACCGGAAAAAAAAACATCGCCGCCATAACCGGTCCGGGGCGCAACTTTTTAACGGAAAGTGATACGGGGCTGAAACTTCGCACACATACTAAACTCGATGTGCTCTACAATTTGCGCATGAAATCTGCGCAGGATCTGCGCAGCCTCTGCGCAGCTTATTTTACGGTGTCTCCAGGGACTTTTGACACATATTATAGGGGTCGCTGCCGCGATCCCTATGATAGAAACTGGCGAATTTGATGAAACCTAGCCAGTTGATGCTGCAAATTTTGATGTTTGATTTTCTCACTTATTATAAGGAATATCGCAAAAATAACTGCAGATATGAAGTCAGCGACGCCGATTTTACCTGTCGCATGCATAAAATCGCTAATATGAGTTACCCTGACCGAATACTGGGGTTGGTTTTTTCCCATCGGTTGGTTTTTTCCCGCCATTGGTTTTTTTTACCCCGGCTAATTAACCGTTAATTACTAATTAACGACAGGACCTAGAGAGGCGATTTATATACCAAAATGACAGTCTAGACAGGGCTTGATAAGAAAATAATTTATAGCCGGATTGCTCCACTGGGTAGTTCTGCAGAGTCCAAAAAGTGACTACCTTAGTTTTCCCCCCCGACCTCTATAAATAGTAGCCGAAACTCGAAGTTCGGTCCTGAACGTTTTTGAGGTCACTTTTGGGTACCCTCACGTGGAGGTCTGCCCTGAACGCATGGAAAGAGCCTAGGAGCTCAAACTCGCAGGCTGTAATGTCGAGATGTGTGGCTATCACCGTGGAAGAAATTGGGTCGATACGACTTGTCCAGTGATCTTTTTTTGTTAAAAAAATCCGGTGATCTTTTTTGTTAAGGTGGAATCAGGTCCCAGCATCGCGCGCGGACAAAATGTTTCCTTGACGTCTGGTTTCGGGAGGGTGGCGGGGCGGCCGCCCCCTATGTGCACTGGCTTACTTCTACTGGGGGGGGGGGGGGGGGGGGGCCCCCCCTTCGGCGACTCCCCCAATCCGAGCCGCCCTCCCCCCCAACACCGCCATTTCTACCATTTGTATACAAATTTACAAAAATTTTTCCGGCTTCGCCGGGTTGGTGCCTAACCTCCCTCTATTCTAGCTTACCCCCCAAATTACTAATTTTTAGCAATTTTTGCCATTTTTTACGCAACAAAAATAAAAATTAGTCATAAAATATATAATGTCCCCCCTTTTCGGTGTGCGCCCCCCCCCATCGGGGGTGGGCGTGCGCCCCACCCCACAATTTTAGCCTAGGAGTGAACCAGTGGCGACCCCTAGTGTTAACAAAAATTTAAGCTTAAAATAGCTAAAAACGCCTAAAAATCTGGCTGAGCCGGAAAATTAAGGAACTGTTTTGTAAGGTAATATATATATGCGCGCCGAAGTATATATACGTATGTAGATGCACTTTACCCCATGTCCTCGAATTTGTAAGGTGTGCGCATACCAAACAATCACCCTTCCTTACACTTAAGTGTAACTAATGTTTACTCCATGAGAATAGGAAAATATCAAAACGTGGACACCCAGAAATCTAACCAACCTTAATCACGCGACCGGTTTCGGAACCGACGTGGTTCCTTCATCAGGCGACTCCTGGCTATCACTCGCTGCAAACGTTCCTGGGGGGCTATAGGATTCCGTATATATTCGAATGGGAGGGCAGGCTGAATGTTCGGGGGACAGGGGGGCACGTTGGACACTTCCGGGAGGAAGGGGGACCTGGGAAGGCTGGGGGCGCTCCTGTGATCAGTAGAATGGATGCTAACAATGTCAGACTCAGAAGGTGGGGACTTGTTGAAACGAAGGATATGTTCCCAATTTAAATTGAGAGGATAGTCCGTACAAAGTTGGCTAATCCACCGTTTTTCTTTCTTCTTTCTGATTTCATCTGTTGCACAGTCGATCACAGACACCAATAAATCTGTTAAATCGTGACAATGATCTCTGAAATCAAAAGAGAGCGGTTTGTTAGCATCCATTCTAGGAATGTCATATCTGTGTCCGTTAAATCGCAAGGACAGAGAGTTTCCTGTTTCCCCAACGTACTGGGAGCTGCATCCTTTTATTTCCGCCAGATATATAATTCCCGCACTCCGGCAGTCAAAATTGCCCTTGACTCTGTACTCTAGGCCAGTCACAGAGCTTCTGATGCTGGAGCCATGTTTGATGTTAGGGCAGAGGGCGCAATTTCGGCGGCCACACTTAAAGGTGCCATGCTGATCAGACCCGGGCCGCTCAGTTATTTCCATAGAGCCGGGAGGTGGTAATCTGGCCCTCACAAAGACATCCCTCAGCTTACGCGGAGGTCGCCAAAATAAGAAAATAAGTTAATCTTGACATTGAGGCCGCTAAGAAAATGCTCATGACGTTTCAATATTATGTAGGGGCGCGATGGCGATGACTATTTTTCGGCGTTTTGGTTGGGGGCATATATAGTAAATCGATTACGCTCGTCTCAATGAGCACATTTTTAGATTTGACGGAACTGACCACTGGTCACTACGAACTAGGTGGTCTACTGACCAGTGGTCAAACTCCCTAAAACTTAGTTTTTCGGGGTTTTAGTTGCGGATGTTTTTATATATATATATAGTAAATCGACAACGCTCGTTTTAATGGGCATATTGCCGAAGCCGATGGAAGTGACCAGTGGTCACTACGGCCTACTGACCACTGGAAACGCATCCAGCATTACCCGGAAAATTTTTTACAGCCCGCGAATATCGGTTGTTCGGCGACGCTGTGCCCATATTAGTTCGCCCTCAACCTAGTCCTCCTTTCTTTCAGAACCTAGCCCCATATTAAGCATTTTCAAAACTAGTCCTCTCTTGATTTCGCAACCTCACCCTATCCACCCATATTACTTTTCCATGCTCCGGAGGAGCATTTTACTTTCTTGTATCAGTAACAGATTTAAGGTCAGGATGATAGGGCAAAACAAGGAAAAATGACTTGGTTTCGCCGTCGGGGTCAGGTTGGGTCTTGGGGGCTAGCAAATCGGGTCGGTTGAAGGACAGAGCTTTAGTGATACGTCTGTGTACCTTCCCTCTTGGGTAGCCCCTCTTGACCAAGTCATCCTTCAGCTGAAGGCACCTTAATTTCGCCACGTCAGGTTCAGAACAGATGCGGCAAATTCTGAGAGCCTGGCTGTAGGCTATCGGCAGCTTGTGCTGTGCCGGATGACAGGACCCAAAATGCAGGTATTGCCTGGTGTCGGTAGGCTTAATATAGAGATCAGTCTCAATTTTTCCATTCTTTAGTTCTACGCATACGTCTAGGAAATTGACTTTGGTTCCGCCATAGTTAACCTCCAGCTTAATGCTTGGGATTAGATTGTTGGCCAGTTCCATGAAGTTTTCAAGACTCTCACGTGAGCCTTCCCAGACAATGAAAATGTCATCGATATATCTCCACCAAGCCAAAGGTTTGCGGCCCGCGAGAGCAAACAATTTCTTTTCAAAGGCATATCCCATGAAGACATTTGCATAGCTGGGGGCCATTTTAGTACCCATTGCGGTTCCATCCTTCTGGGTATAGTAGTCACCGTTAAATTCAAAGATATTGTTGGTCAGAACCAGGTCGGCCAGCTCCAAAATCATGTCGGTAGGATGTCCAGCGTTGTTCCTACTTTGCAGAGCTTCTCTGCAGGCTTCCAAACCAAGACGACGGGGAATGTTGGTGTATAGGCTTGCCACATCAGCCGTTGCTAATATGCAGGCTGGGGAAACGTCCAAGGACATCAATTTCCGTAGAAAATCGGTGGTGTCCATGATGAATGAGGGAATTTGTTTGACTAAGGGTTTAAGAGCAGAGTCCACGAATCCACTGATTTTCTCAGTAGGGCAACCATTGGCAGACACAATCCCGGACACGGCATCTTTTCCTTGTGGATTTTGGGAAGCAGATAGAAGCGGGCTTAGCTCGCTGTCTTAGCGAGTGATAGCCAGGAGTCGCCTGATGAAGGGACCACGTCGGTTCCGAAACCGGTCGCGTGATTAAGGTTCGTTAGATTTCTGGGTGTCCACGTTTTGATATTTTCCTATTCTCATTGATGTCTATGCATCCCCCATGGATCCGTGGACTGGTGTCTGTTTGACTCTTTATTATTCTGATATAATGTTTACTCCATGCTGTACAATAATATATACGACTGGGCTTATTCTAGGCATTTTTTTTTGGGGGGGGGCGGGGGGCTTCTTGGGGCCCCCCCAAAAGTTCGAGGGGCAAGGAATTTTTTGGGGGCGGGCGAAACTTTTTCTAAAAATAAGCTAAAAATAGCGCTGTTTTTCTGGCATGTACTGTAAAAGTTGATTTATATTGCAAAAATAAGCCGATTTAGTGTTAAAAAAGGCAAAAAATGAGTGAAAAATCTCCAGCGAAGCCTGAAACTTTTTTGAAAATTTAGCCTTCTTAGCGATTTTTTCAGGGCAACATTTGGTGCCAAAAGGGGCACCCACATTTTGGGGGGGGGCGCCCCCCCAGTAGAATAAGCCCAGTACGATTTCTATAGTGTATACTTTATTCGTTAGTTATAGATCATGGAACTTGGTTTAACTTGACTAGTCTCCTGATTTGGTTACTACAGTTGACGTATTAGAAAGATTGTAATACGGTTTTGAGCCTTCATGATAGGAATGTCGACAAATCAGTCACCTGAATCAGCACGGAAAGAAAATGCTCGCGTCAAATTTAGGAGACCTTATTTGAGTAAGTTTTATATAAGTGTTTTTCAACTTGAGCTAATAACATGAACGTGCGTATATTATGCATTAGACATTTAATGTTGTTTGTTTGGCCTCCCGAATTGTTTGGCTGGCCTTATTCTAGGCTGGCTTATTTTTAGGCCAAATTTATGGGGGGGAGGGGCTCGAAGTTGCCCCCCATGGCTCACCAAAAATGGGGGGCATATTTTTTTTTAAATTAAACCCGAGCAAATCACGCCGTGTTAGTATTACGTAAATTTAATGCAAAGACGTGATTTAGCCCCGCGGCGGCCCTGCCCCAATGCCGCGTCCACATACAACAGTTTATACATCTGTAACGACGATGCTTATGCTGGTAAGCGGCAACGCCGTGACAGGGTTAGTAGTAGTAGTAGGCATTTAATACGAAAAGCAGAAACTAGAATCGACCAGAAAAATATTTAAATTTAAATTTATATATAAATGTGTGCAAACACGATAGCATAAATTTACTTAATTTTGACTTGGCGTGCAAAGATTTAGCTATCCTTGTAGTGCACGCCCCCGTAAAAACGCTTTTAGCTTTTTTGGAAAAATTTTGCTAATTTTTTACGTTTTTTGTGCAAAAAAATGACTAATTTTAGGTGTTTTTTACGCTAAAACTGTGAAAATTTCGTTAGGTATTCTGCGAAGCCGGAAAACTTTTCGATAATGAATCTCTTTTTGTTTCGTCGTCGTACCCGCATAAAATACGTATCTGCTCAGTTGCCCCCTTCCCTTTTTTCTTAGTTTTGGTAAAAATATATGCCAAGATAAAAAATTTATATATAGTAAATACGTGCGTATATATGTAAGATTTATATTTTTCCTGGTAATTCAATTAGGGTACAAATGGATGAAAAATTGGCAATTTTTTCGGTTACGGGGGTATCTGCGTGCCGCTTCCCCCCCTCGGGGGCCAGACTAGTGGGGGGGCGTTATTCCAGACATACAATTACGCTAAAATGGGGCCGTGTTACAATTCCACTGGTGGGTCCCTACACACAATAATTACATACGTATATATAGCATAAACAAGGTTCGCTATTTACTTATAATGGGGGAGGAGGTCGGCACGAATGGGGATCGACCCCCAATGTATAACATGATTCATATCTCCTTTAAATAGTCAACTGCGGAAATACTGACATTTCTTCCCAAACATTACAAACCGGAAAAAATACCCTCCCCCGCCCTCCCCTTAACTACCCCCCCCAACCAATCAACCCCCGATTCCATTTTCCCCAACCTCTTCTCTTCCATTCTACCCTAAACCCTCCACACATTTCTCACCTCCCAAACTTCCCCCCCACGCCATATCTCAAACGCCCAATTCATCATATCCAACCACTATTACTTTTACTAAATTTTATTTTTACATTTAAACTCTAATCCCCCTTTACTTCCCTCCCCCCCCCCCCCCCCCCCCTCCCCCAGTAAAAATAAGCCAGCTAGAGATTTTTCTTGTGGGGCGGCTATTTTTCCAGCATTCACTGTAAAAGTAAATTTTTATCACAAATTAAAAATAGGAACCCAGACTGCCTATTTGTCGAAGGCTGCCTGTAGAAAAAATTCTGGTAGAAAGGTGTCTGAGAATCGTGGCGCACAATTGCGCAAGTCGTTATTTGAAATTCTGTACCAGCTGAGAAAGTCACTGTCGTAAAATTTCCGGGGTGTCGTTGCTTATATATTTCGGTTATTAATACCAAGGCATCCGTTATCATACGCCTACACTGTCATATAACTGAGGAGCATGAGTGCACCTATCTACACTTCAACTTCTGCACAAAATGTGTGCAAATACGCCAATAGTTACATCTCTAAGTTTTTCTGAAGTCTGGTGTTATATACTTTACTGATCACGTTGAATAGGAAAATATCAAAACGTGGGCACCCAGAAATCTAACCAACCTTAATCACCCTGACGGCGGGTGATCAGCAGGCGTGGCTAAGGTTGGTTAGATTTCTGGGCGTCCACGTTTTGATATTTTCCTATTCTCATTGATATCTATGCATCCCCGTGGATCCGTGGACTGGTGTCTGTTTTGACTCTTTATTACTCCTTTACTGAATCAAGTTGTTTCAGTTAAAACCGATGACGCCTCAGATGAATGCAAGGTCAGCGTGGTGATTCCGGGATTGAAGAAGCCGTCCTGGTTTGGCTGGGGCAAAAATGCTGATATCGATGTTAAATTTGATGAAAGGTACGAGCAGGCGCGTAGCCAGGGAGGGGGAATTTCCCCCATTGTTGACTCCCCAGGAATTTTTTCTGTACCATTTGCAAAACGTCCATTCACGAAATTTTCGCCCCTTTTCGGCGCGAAATAAGTGTATCCTACCATCATAATATATACATACGTGTTTGCTAGCCCAAAGTGAGTATCAAACACGTACCTTATTTGGTGTATATAATTTGACCGGCTTTTACATCGTTTGAGCGCATCAATACGTGGTAGTGCTTTAAGTAATTTTAATTTCAAAGAACGCTTTGTAAAAATTCCACGAAGGTCACAAAAGAGAAAAATTTCTCTGCTGCTGAGGGGTTCCGCCCCCCAGACCCTAGGACAATTTTTGCAATCCCCCCAAAAATTTTTCTGGCTGCGCTAGTGGGTACGTGTACCCGATTGATATTTTTAAAATTCAACGTTATTAGTCCCTGTTTTAGTAAGCACAGGGTTGGGTGTTTTAGACAAAATTATTGTGAAAAAAGCTGATTTTTCTTAGTATCTTTCCGACGGCAATAATCACTTGAAACTGCTGCTGGGGTGGTGGGCGTGGGTGATTTTTAACGCTTTATAAAAGCTGATTTTCTCGCAGTCTGCAGTGACTACTTCTGTGACCGATGTTGTCCAGCATTTGAATCTCCACCCGGGATCGTTATTTGAGATCGGCGTTGAAAGTTTATAGTCTGGTGTTATTAATGAACCGCGTGTTCAATAAACCCAGGTTGAAATAACAGGGTTGGGGTTGAAATGGGTGTTCGGTTTGGACCCAGTCATCACTAAACCTGGGTTGAAAATTTGGGTCCATTTTGGGGTTGAAATTGTTGAATCTCAACCCTTCTCACTCTTTCTTTGTAAAGCTTATTTTCAGATCATTGTATTTGACTGTTGAACTGTACTCGCGACTCCCTGCGGGCCGAGGTGGTCAGGGCAAGCGTCGAAAGTGCTGTGGCGATGGGGATACGACTCCGCAGAATCCTGGCCGGAAGCCAAAGGACAAATATTTTTATGAAGTGAAACGACTGCCTGACGAAATTGAACCCTATTCCTCCACCTATAAGGTGCGCAGTAATCAGTGTTCTGTAACCACTTATGCATATTTTTGCAGACGTGTGAGATTTATGCGGGTTATTAAACTTAGCTAATACAACAAAATTCATATGATTGACATTGACTTTTAAGGATCAGTAAATAGGTGGTGAAGAAATTGCCCATAGTAGTTATGGGAGATCGTGGAATGGCTGGCCATTTTGGGAGCGAACTGCCTATGACTTTTGGAAACGAAAATTTTTGGAAAACATTTTCGGGGGCGAAGGTTGGGTCGTCCCACTTCACACCTTCGACCGCCGGTTTGAAGTGCTGTGTGCATTACTAGGCTGATAATTTGATGATTGATTGAACGATCAGATTTACGTACATATCCTGAAACAATCATTTCTCGAATGCAGCCATTTATTTAAGAACTAACTCTGCTGTGAAATAGTTGCTTTAAAGTCTTCACCATTCACACAACTCTGCAATTATTTGTTTGCACGATAGAAATAAGTATCGTAGCCTTACTTTTTTGTAAATGATGTATATTTTTTGGATCTTTTCAGATAAAGGACAACACAGTAGAGCTTCATCTGCGGAAGCGAACGCCCCGGACCTGGATCCCGGATCTGGACGCCACAGGGCTGGAAACGGGCGATCTCCCGGCCGATTCTGAAGAGGAGGAATCCGAGGACCACGGTCATCAGCGTGGACGTTAGACCCGGGCCGGATCGGGACTTTCCTGTTAGGAATATGTTGCTTTTTGTGAATCTTTTTATTCTCTGTTGTTTTTTGTTGTGTCCTGTCAGCTTTTTAATTGTCATTATATTTTATTATTTTTCAGAATCATGTACGTACGTTGCATAATGCTTTGGCTAACTGAATGCATAAAGATGGTGTCCTATCCCCTTTATGGATGGATTGATGATGTAATGGTCTCAATTTCGGTGTTCTTGCATAATGCGGGCGCCTGTATTATTGTTAAGTGTTGAGGAGTTTTGCGTTTGATGAAATTTTGTATGCTTAAATTTTTATTTTTGCGTTTTGATGGCAAGGAACATTACTGCTGAACTTCGAATTCATAGCACTATTTTGAACCTGCACCTAAATTCTGCACACCTCCGAAGCTGTTTCCAAATGGCGCTTTCATTTTCGGAATAACCAAATCAGTATTTTGGACACCTGAAATTATTACAGTTTTTTAAAAGATATTATTTAGCAGCTTTAGCATTGTGCATTTTTGAATGCGTAACTTCTAACACATAACTTATTTTTAGTTTTGCAAAACTTAAATGTTTGCAGACTAACTATCTTTTAATATGCCGTCTGAATCTGCCACAACTCCCAGAATGCCGTCCTGTTCTCTCAATTGCTGTTCTAGCTTGAAAGTCGTAATCACATTTTGTGTGAACTTTGTGATATTGTTTACTTTTTACGCCTTCGTTGCGTGCATAACTTTCGATGACTGACATTATGTATGTATGTGTGTACGTAGTATATACGTAAGCATGTAATATGTGCATTGTGTTTCCATTGTCACTGCTACTGGCTTGATGTGTCACTTTAAATTACTGTCGTCGTGAAAATGTTGTAACTTGTCTGTTTGTTGTTCAGTTTATGGGGATTGTCAATGTTTCTGTAGCCCATGTAAATTTCCTAAATAGCTAACTTAATTGAAAGTTGCATGACATTATGTTCAGTTTTTTAATCTGCACAGAACCACTGTTGCTAACTTTAATCCTAACTTGTTAATGCTGTAGAAATTATAAGTTATTTGCAGTGAAAAAAGTAGCAGCAAACCCGTATTTCTGAGTTGTAATGGCTTTAATATTTATCTATGATGAATGCATTTTTCGTCAGATTAAATTTAGTGTAAATTGATTTTTTTAATTTTTATGTCTGTCTGCAGCTTTTTCAATTTATATATGTTCTAATATAGCGTTGAGTGTGTTGTGATGGTGAGAGATCTGTTAATAGAGTTTTATTGGTATCATAACTTTTACTTATTGTGCAGTCTACTTTCTTTTGTTTTGTTTTGGTTATGGTGTCCTGTGATACTTTTGGCTTAGTGTTTTCTTTGTTTTTGTTTGCTGTGTATTTTAGGAATTGCTTTTTGTACAAGGCTTGTTCCATAGATAAGAAAGAAATCATTCTGACTTTGGATAAAACTATTCCATCGGGAAAACTTAAAATAGGAGATTTTATTATAGGCGAATCTCCCAAGTTTTCACTAAATGTCACCTTATTGGGTTTAGAAATTTTTGAGCTATTTTTTTCTGTGTTTGCATGTGATCTATTGGTTTTTCTTGATGTCTTGCTTGCTTCTACATCTGGTTGCTAGTCTGGAACTGGTATACAACATGTTTGGGGGTTGCTATGAGCTTCTTTTGACGACTTTCTCTTTCAAAGAGTTTTAATTATTTAAAGTCTTAACTGGATCCTACGTCTTCAGCTAATGAGGTTTAAAGATGACTCTAAACTGATTTTTGTAGGGTTATGGTGATAGCTATTTGGTTTGAAGTTTCTCGCTAGCTAGTTAGCGTGGTCGAAGTTTAATGAATATACTATTCTTGAGTATATTAATATATATATGACTTGTATATATTCGTATGTAGATTTAATATTATGTAAGATTTTCCAATAAAATTCCATTTGCCTATATTTAGGGGTGGTTAGCTTCCTAGTATTTAGGAAGTAGTTATACTGGGTAATTTCTATTTAGTTTTTAGGTATTTTATCCGCGCTTGATTCCTTGTTATGGATGTAAACTGCAGTTTACACCAATACAGAGAATCTGCCTTGTACAGCGTTTTTAGTCTTTTTATAAGAAATGCACAGCTTTTTATAAGAAATTGAACCGGGCCGTCCCTAAATTATCTGCCAGGGGCCGCTACTACGCTTGTCGGCTGCAATCTCGAGCTCCAAACTGAGCCCGTAGGTCCGGTGGTAATCCTGGAAGCCCGATTGGACGGGTTATTAGCCAGATCCGGACTGGGTCCAGCCTAAAAGTTTTGTGGGTCCGAAGCCTGCTATTCAACCCGGAAACAACTCTAGCGGCTAGCCGTCCGGTATATTTCCGGCCGGTCTGCTGCAAACAATCTACCTTTCGGCTCGTTCGCAGAATCCACCTTCGACCGTACGCAGCTGACAGACTGCAGGGTGGGGAGGTGTGGCAACCCCCAAATCTTTCGCCTCTAAATATGAGGAAAGATTGGCCTTGGCGGAAAACGCTTTCACTTACGTCTGATTGTTCATTGCTAGAATAATTCTAATTGCCAAAATTTCGTCGAATCATAAAGATCGTTAGTCTAGTCAATTTTCATGCAACCTCAGTCGTATATCCCAAAGAAAGAGACCGGGTCACTCACTCGGTCAATCTGTTTTGACTCGATCTGGACATGGCACACAGAGTTGAACGTGGATCGCGAATTTGTAACCCATGAGCCACCACGACCCTCGACCCACTGAACTTTCGTCGAACCCCTTAACTCATTTCTTTAATTTTGACATTTCCGAATATTTAGTTACCCTATAGCATGTCCCTATGGAGCAAAATTAACGCTTTAGTAAGGCTGTCGCTGTAGTAAGTTGTCAAAATTTTCGGACAAACTGTTATCAATGCTGAAGCATCAAAGGTTTTGGCGTGATCGTATAAGTTCATGACTATGTTAGCAAACTATTACTGAAATATTTTTGACAGGAGATTTAAGCCACAGTAAATAGTAAGACAGAAATTGAAAGTTTAATGGCAATTGTAGGGAAATTTAGCGTAAAATTGGTGTGAGCAAAAGTGAGTCTTGACCCACTGTCACCCGCGGGTTCCCGCGGACCTGAAAATCGACCCGCGGATCCCCGCGACCTATTTCCAACTCTGCCGGTATCTAGGATTTATAAATTATGGTATTAATTATTAATTTACAGATTGTTAAAAGATATGGAAGAACTGAAAACTGATTTATCATTTTGCAAACGTGTAAACAGTAAGTACTGATTCAGAAGTGCTCCCAGAATAGTGCCAACCCGGCCGGGTGAGACATAACCGGCCGCCGGCCAACTGAACGAGGCCAATTCGTGACCGGATCTGCTATATATAATATATAAGGAGATGAGCTGAGATTTTCTCGGACAATGGCCAATGGTCAGCCACTGGCCTCACCGGCCAACGCACAACACTATGCTGTAGACACCATTACACTATAAATTCGTTCAGTGTTGAATGAAAATCCTCCGCGATAAATAAAATGATTTCAACCGTCTGCTTGCTACATTACAATCTCAGATATTTGATCTCTATGTTTTGTTTTCTGTTTCGGGCAAAACCTGCTTGAAGTCCTCGTTAGATTTTGCTGAGTCTTTTCAGGAAAGAGTAGCTCGTTTAACATAACTCAATCTAGACTTTCCTGTTTTATTACTTTTTCCTGAAAAGGATTGAATTAAAGTTAACTCGCTTAATGCCGCCTAGCTCTTTCATGAAGATGACTCCTTGAAGCTTCGTGTCCATAAAAATCTATACCTGCTGATCCAGGCATTCAGTGAATATTTCAAGAATATAATTGTCAAAGATTAACAACAATTCGCCACACCAAAATACTTATTGATCAGTCAAAAACTGTCTATATTCTGTTCGATATACCTAAGAATACACATTTTCATTTTATTAGACTAGATAGTGGATATTAAGCATCACAGAAACAATGAAAATCCATATAGAGTTGTATCGAAATTTGTTGTCACCAAAGGGAGCAAAACTTGATAAAGCTGATGAAGAGGATGAAGATTGATAGGTAGGGACAGGAAGCCTGAAATAGAAAAAAGAAATGAGCATTTAAGGAAATTAATAAAACCAAGAGTGTGCCCAGGCCAATTTTATTTAGTATAAAAGTAAGAAGAGTAGAGTACTGTGCTAAGGCATTTTTGTTTTCATTGTTTAATGGTGACTCGCCCTAAAAACTAGAATAGGGTTCCCCGATTGGGTGAGGGTCGCCAAAATGTAACATCTCTCTCCGGTTGAGGATCGGGCACCCAGCTTCTAATTAGATTCCAGAAACCCCCTCGGTTGTAGGCTAAGCAGGTGGTTACGGTACACAGTTTCACCTTGTTTTCAAAAGAATACCAAAAAGGAAACACTAAGCCAGCGTGCACTGCTTTAACTCAGTTAGGTTTGCTCAGTCCTTTCAGTTATACAAAATTCTAGGTGTGCACTGCACACTAAGGAATTCCTATCTGCCTTTAAAAACGTCAGGAAGAACTAAATTTTAGAATCACCTGGCTGGATTGGGCGATTTAATTTGAATCCACAGATCTTGGATTTGTGGAGATTGTCGTCTGGTAGAGGTAGGCTTCTCCGGATGCTTGGAGTTGGCGAAGATTGGCAGATTAGACAGAGAATAGGTGGTCATATGGTGATGCTGGAAATTACTTTGTCTGAAACAAATAAAACGCCAATAATGATGAAATGGCTATTGGATATTGATCGGATGATCGCAAAAATGTATGATTTCTTTTAAATCTCTAGATATTTAAGAGAAAATTCGTAGTAAAATTTTAGAATTTTGAAGTTTGTACGGTCGCTCTAAGTAAACAAAATTTCACAATCTTCCTATCCAATAAAAAAGTGCTAAAATTGTAACCTTCAGCGGTCAGCCAATTTTCTGAAGAAGGTATTCTGCAATCAGTCTTATTTGGACAATTTACTTGTTCGTTTTCGAAATATATTGTTCTGTTTCGATTGTTAATGTTAAGCCCGGTTTACAATAGGCAATAATTGCAGGCAATATGATTGGCCAGCAATATCATTGCCAACAGATTGCCATTTGTGAATAGTGTAAAAATCGATCGCCAGCAATATTGCTGTCAATCGGCAATCTAATAGCTAGGAGAGTGAGCAAGCTCTGTGACAATTAAACACTTAAATATAGCGGAGTACAGATTGCCGTTGGGCATCAATTTTTAATTTCCCGCTATATTGCCGGTAATCTTGGTGATACAGTGCGAACAGGTGCATTGCTGGGAATAATTGCCATTGCCCTAAATTGCTGGTAGATTGCCTGCTAATTGCCTAGTGTGAACCGGACTTTAGTTCAACTATCGTTTGATTACCTGCTAAAAAATCTGGGACCATCTGAAACTGGGATAGGCTTAACTGAGAAGCCACGTCTTTCCAATATCTGAATGATGCTTTGATTTCCCAAGAAATGACCTTAAATAGAAGAAACACTGTGTAGCCGTTGATCACATTTCTGGAAACCGAATATATACTGAATTTGTGAAATTATATAAAACGAAACCACACTCACGAAAACTTTCATTATTTTGTTGTTTGTTTTATTCATATTTAAGATTTGTTGGGTTTAAATCTACCTGCTCCCAAGGCTACGAAAAAGGAGGTGTGAGGATTTCGCCGGATCAATCGGGCTGTTCTCTTTCCCATTCGAATATTTCGACGATGAATCAGTCGTTTGTGGAAATAGGAGTTCAGATTAATCGCATTGACTGTCGGATCATTCATCTGAAAATAAAATTAAGTTTAAAGATAATAATTTGTGAGGTAAAACATAAAACAGAAAGAAAAATAGGTAAGCATTAGATTATTTAGATTCAATCAAGATGAGACCAATGCAGAAAAAGTTTTCAATCACTTCATTGGGCTTACATCCTTTTTGGATAATTTGGTTAGGATTGTAGGAGTATTTCAAACAAAGTTTCATGAATCTGATACGTAACGGGCAAGTTTTGCAAAAGTTCTCACTTCCGTGCTAAATCGCACTCTTAAAAAGACTCCTGTAGAAACTACAGGAATTCTTGTAGTTTTCTACAAAAGTGCTCCTGTGCGGTCAGTCACTAGCGGAGCTTTTTGTATATTCCACAAAAGTAACTTTTGTATTTTTACCGGCCTCTCGAATAGTAAAAATTACAGGAATTTCCTGTAGAAAATACTAATGAAACCTGTAGTTTTTATTACAGGAGTTTCCTGTAGAAAATACTAAAGAAACCTGTAGTTCTGTTCGACTTTTTTGAGAATCCTAAATCAGATACCAAACCTGTAGTTTTTACAAGACAAAACGTGTAAATTTTACTGGAGCGACCTGTTTATGGAAAAGGGGGGGGGCAGGTGCGGGGGAGGGGGCGGCCGCTCCCAAAATATTTTCGGCAGGGAGCGGCCGTTACAAAAAATCACCCACGGGGTGTTGAAAGACTGAAAATTTGAAAATATTCAAAAATTTCAGTCTTCAAAAATTATGACCATTGTCTCCCTTATATATACTCAGTATCAGCGTATCGAGTACTTCCTGTAGAGTAAATCTGTAAACCAGTCAAAACTACAGGTTTTATTTGTATTGAATACTAGTCTAACTTGTAATCCATTCTACCAAAGTATATCCGGTAAATACTACCAAGGATGACCTGTAGAAATTACAAGAGTTAACCTGTATTTTCTACAAAAGCTTTTGTTTTTGTATTTATCATCTACAAAAGTGATTCCTGTAGTTTCTACTGGAACATCTCTGTGCGTATGCAAACATAAGTATAATTGTATAGGTATTTAAAGTTTTTTGACAAAACTCTAGGAGTAATTAGGGATTTAAATTTTTTGTTAAACTTCTAGAGGTACACTGAAAGACGAGTCTGGTTTCCATTTCAATTTTTTGTTTTTCGAAATTCGCTGCTATCTAGTTCACCTTTACAATATCCTCCTGAAAAACGGATTCGTCAAGTTGGCCACATCTGTAGTGAGATAGAAGTTGCTGAGCCGGATGACTAGACTGATAATCAAGCAATCTTTCCTGATTTGATATGGTCTGGTTTAGGGCATAAACTACCTAAAAATAAAAATTACATTGAAATAAGAATTTTAATACAAAATTAAATTCGGTTCGGAAAATAATTTTTAATCGAATAAATCTATGAAAGGATGGTGTTATGTTTGCATTGTGCTGTTCTTTCTATTGAGCACAGTGCAAACAGATTAACGTTTATATCAACGTGGAAATCTTGGTTTTATTGTCAAAATTCAACCCCCCAGACCCAGGTTCCGCAAAGTCTGACCTGACCTGATCTGAAATGAGCTGACATTTGGCATGGGTACGCTGAGTTCAAATATCGCAGACTACCCCAAATTAGACCCCAGATATATAATGTATATAATTTAACATACTAGAATAAAAAAATGAAAATTTCCTAAAAATGAGAAAGAAGAAGAAAGCATTACATGAGAATAGTGTAGGGAATTGAGGGGGCGGCATTGCTCCTTGACTCGTTCCAGCGATCGGGTCACTTTCCCGTGGCCCTGGGCCAACTGAGCCAGATACAGATCCAGCAACGGCACGCCGGACTGTTGAACGGCAGCTGGCGTGAGAGACTGTAAAGCTAGCATTACCCAGATGGCTCGTTTTCGTTCCCAGTTACCTGAAAAATACGAATTTTAGAGACGAAATTGTGAAAAAAGAAATAGAATTTGATGAAAACAGACAGTTAAGGTTTTTTCCCGAGTTTTTGCAAAGTGGTACTGTTAGCTAAGCTAAACTTAGCGAATTATATAAAAGAGCAAAGCTTGAATAAAACGGGCAACTGTATTTCTATGCTAGTGCATGACAAGCTAGGGGAGCTTTGGTTTAGTATGTTTTCGGAAAAATCCCCACAAATTAAATCCAGTGCGGAAAGCATCAGTCATTTTTGCAGTGATTGTTTAATCCATAACTCTAATAATAACATAATAACATAACTTTAATAATCATGTAATAGGAAGGGGCAGGTAATACGATTTCGTCTAACTATATTCTTATTCCTCGTGGTCAAGCACAAGTACTACATTATTAACACTAAGCTAACCGGAAAGATATGTAAAAGATGCATGATGAAACAACAGATAATGACATATATACTTAAAAATTAACAAAATTAAGATGAGACAATAGACAATTACTTAAAATAAACAAAATAAATTAAATTTACTTCACAGGCCGCTGTAATTACCCGTAATTTGTTTAAACAAAAGGTCTGCTCTGGCTTCGCGGTAGGTCTGCGCCCCGTCCAGCCAATCGGGCAGGGATCGTCGCACCCGTTTCAGATACAGTTTCAGTTTACTGTACAACCAAGGAGGCAACGTTTCCGCAATCTCCTTACCGATGGGAAGCATTTGACACTCATTTAATGACTTCACCTGAAACAATACAAAATTCGTTGACACTAAATCGATTTTTAATCAATAAAATCGGCAAATTCGTCAATAGCTAAAGATGTTGCCAACAATAGTACATAAATGTTCCTTCAAAATACTTGCTTTCATCGAAAAGTCGACAATTAGAAATTTTTTATCTTACTAGAAATGTTTTTCATGTGCCCTTTTACTTGAAAAGTATATTTGTGGAAAAGAAAAATACATGACGAAACTCAAGAAAAACTTTTCTGCGATCAATATCGACTTGATAATTTGATTGGATGCACGAATTCAGTGCCGTATTTTGATTTTTCAGATTAATACAAGATTATAAACGAAAGCAATCTATTAGATATATATTATAAACGAAAGAAGCCAATTAGATTTTACCAAGAGTACGTGTATGATAAGAGTATTTCACTAAGGGCCTATTTCTTTAAAGATTAAAATGGTCGGATTAAACGGATTAAAAATCAGCCGGATTAAAATTTTAATTGCCATTTCATTAATGCTGGATTAAACGGATTAAACGGATTAAAATTAACTCTTTTAATCCGACCATTTTTAATCCGCGGGTTAAACAAGTTGATTTTAATCCGTTTAATCCGCCATTAAAGAAATAGCGATTAAAAATTTTAATCCGCCAACTTTTAATCCGTTTAATCCGCGTGGTGGCACGAGGATTAAAAGCTAGTTGAAAATGCAGGCGGCGAAGTAAACGGATTAAAATCAATCTTTAAAGAAACAGCGATTAAGCAGGTCGGATTAAAATTAACTCGTTGAGTTTTTAATCCGAAGTGTGAATAAAGAAACAGGATTAGATTAAAATTTTAATCCTAGCTGCATTAAAGAAATAGGATTAATTTTAATCCGTTTAACTCGTTTAACATGCTGAATTAAATTTTAATCCGTTTAATCCAAGGTGCTATTTCTTTAAAACGGATTAATTTTAATCTAATCCGTTTAATCTTTAAAGAAATAGGGCCTAAGCCTGCTCTCTGTTATCAGAGCGAAAACTATGCTCTTCACACCAGCGTCCTAAGACTTACAGTTTTTCGATTGTTTAAATCCAATTCAAAGACAATTTCGTCCGCAAAATGAAAGGCCTCCATCACCAGAGGGTCTATCCAGTCCCAAATCACCGTGTAGGGAACGTGGATCGTTCCAAATAGAAACGAAGATGGACCCTTTAGATTCTTCTTGTGTCTGACTTCCCACAGAAATGTGCTTCGCTTCTTGTTCTTGTTCTAAACAAATGAAAAAGCAAACACATTACAACAATTGCTGTAAAGCTGTGAGCACATCGTGGGTTCGAGTCTTAGTGGAGTTAAGAATTTTTGGACCTTCGGCGGTAATGCTACACGACTACAGTACTACAGTAATGTAACTGCTGTCTTCTTTCTTTCTTTCCTATTTCTAACTCCCCTGTGACGAAACCATAGCCAATAAAGTTGATATGTACGACAATGATATTGAACTAAATTTTTGAATGTTTCAACATTCTCTCGATTTGTACTACATATTATCCCGTTATACAGTTCATAAATTTATAATTGCACCGCAAATCAACCGTTGCTTAGCTAGCCATTATTGAAGGCAATTATTATCCAATTTTAATTAACAGAAGGACACAGCTCAATTAGCGGTTTTGAAGGGCTGCCGACAGAGCCAATGTGACCTCAAAAGGAGCGAACGGACCTCCTTTCAAAGTGCGACTTTTGCGAAGACCATCTGGCCGGTGGGTCAGCTTAAAAGGCTGCCGCCCCCACGGCAGGTGGTCCTCTACAAAAAGGCTTTGATGTTGCCGCCCCCCTACTAAAGGCGAGATTTGTTCAGTCTACTCAGCCATGAAACAACTGAATGAGGTCTATCCGTATGATGACGTTTAAGAGGATTGTGAGAGTCAACACAGTTCCGGTTGGCGGTGCCCCTTTTACCTCCCCCCCAAGACGTCAGGCACCGCCACAACACTACTGTAAAGAGAGTACGATACTAGAAATGTGAAATAAAAAAGAAAACTGTATATGCTGACAGAGGTGAAAATGACGAAGTTTTCTAGTATTACAGGCAACATTCTTAAATGTTAAGCTTACAACTTTAGTTTATGTTTAGCTAACGAAGGGTTGGATCGAAAAACGGTTTTCTGACTTTTACCGACAAGTATGTAAAGTCGAAAACAGGGTTCAGCAATCCTGAAAACCTCAGTATGCAGTTTTTTACTAAAATTGAAGAGAAAAGGTTATGCTGCAGCTCGAGCAGAAATGTACTCACTCAGATGCATCCAAATTTCAGTTAAATCGGTTAAGTTTCGTGAAAGTTACGCAGAGGTGTGTCTGTGTATATGTCTGCTTCTGTAGCGCCGCCAGCTGTTTTTTTTGAGGTGACCTGGTGGCCACAAGGAAATACAGTAGGTGAGGGGTCAGAACCGAAAAGAAAATCAGCGATTTGTTTTAAATGGAATCTGTTAAAAGTGAGAGTATAGGTTAACACAATGTTGAGGCTAGACCAAAACGTTTTGCAGGACGCATTTTATCTCAACAAGGAGTTTTCTGGGAGCTTGTACCTTAAGTATAAATTTAAGCATTTAAGAAGAATTTTGAATTTGTGAAAATAGAGACATTTACATTTTTTGGACCATGGATCATACATCGTTGTGGTGGCTAAAGTCCGATTATTGAAGAATTTAAGGTTTTGCGTGGAGGTATAATATTACCTATAGTTTATGGATTTTGTGTAGAAGCCCAACCTCAGCTTTGGATGTCTCAAAATGTCATCATTCGGGTTGAGATTGGGAATAGACAACAATGTTTATGACCACGCAAAATTCAAATGTCACATTTTCAATTTCGCAAATTTGTTTTTTTTCGAATCACGAGGGACCAAGGAAAACAAAATTTTTGTTCCCCAATTTTTAGCCTAAAATACTATAAAGGGCTTTTCGGATTGCAATCAGAGCTTCTGACTTTCAGTGCCTGAACATTCGACGCGAAATTGGAAAATACCAGCGGGTCTGGGTCTGGGGGCGGCCCTCCCGAAACAGGAAATTTCGGGCAAATACGAAAAAATTGGTACACGAAACAGGCTTTTACACTTGCAAAGCTGAATTTTCTCCCGAAATAATGTTGTGTTTTGCTTGCGCCCGGTTAAATTTCGTTGCGTCCAGATAAGAAACTTTGCGTCCAGATGCACTTCTGGAGTTCTGGACGCAAAAAACCTAATCACGGGGCCAATTTTCGATTCAGCTTCATGTTACTTCAAGCCTCAAGCTAAGCATCTTCGGATTGCAACTTTAAATTTAATATAACGCTTTTAATGTGCATTGAGCTTACAAAAACTGAATAAAAATTACGTTCGGCAAACCCTATGTAGCGCTTTTGCCAAAATCGGATGCAAAATATTTTTAGATTTTCTTTGGTCACCTATCGTGAATAAATTCACATTTTTTCGGTATTTGAACTCAGAATCATAGAAAACATACCATACCAAATTTCAGACCAATTGCTAAATTTTGCTGTACATACATCCAGTTAAAATACTGGTGGGTAAAAACAGCCCCACTTTAATTGGTTAATAGGTAGGGGGATAAGAAATTCTCTAGTTTAACCTGGAATGGTGCACAGAGAATGTGATTGTGATGTGACTACAACAAAATTTAGTCAATAAATGAAAACCACAAAAAAACAAAATGCTGAAAATATTACAGCTGGAGCTGATTGCCAATTTGAAGCTTTTATTTTCCTCTTTTTCTCCTCGGAACATTAAATTTTAAATTCTCTAAAGCTCAAATAAATTGTCATTGCCAATAAAATTGGAGCAAGTCTCACCTGACAAAATTCTAAATTAACTTACATCGCATTCCACAGGAAGATGAGGCATAACCTTGGCAGAGCAGTCACAGAAAATCACAACGATTCCGATCATAGTAATTAACCGCATTGAGTACTAATTATGAATCCACTAATTAATGAGTAATAATCATCGACACAAAAGCTCTCGGCCATAAATGAGTGAGTGAAAGATCAAACTAAATAAGGTAGGCTTGCCTTAAATCCAAATAGCTTAAGTTAAACAAAGATCAGCCAATCAAATTTCAATACCTCAAGTCACGTGCTTATTTCAGAAAACCTCCACAGTAATGCGGTAGGTAGGTCAATAAACTCAAATTAATGCTAGTTGTCGCCCCACCACCTTTCGCATAATAAATGGTTAGATAACAGCAAAACGTACTGTAGATACCAAATAATATATACTTTTCATAAAAATCAAATAAATTCATAATCCTAAATCCATGCACCCCCCGGGAGATATTTACGGATATTCTGTAGTCCTTCTAATAGATCTTCCGTTCCAGGACAGAATGTAGCATACTTAGGAATAGAACAAAAGGAGACCGCCATTAGTACACTCCTTTAAGTGTCTCCCAAATTTCTTTGAAGCCATGCCGCCCCTATGCTTTTATTTCTACTCATTTGCACCTAATGTAACATGGACCCCATAAAATGTGGAGGGTCGTTTAAGTGAGGCAAAAGAGCGAGGAACAAATTTACCTTGACAGTGGGTCAGTCTTAATGGAGTGGCTCTTGATTACCTAGATGTCCCCCCCTTTGTGTTCAAGACAATAAAATTTCTCCACAAAATGAAATGTTTTTGAAAACGAATTCCGCCCTATTTAAGGGGAGGGTCAACTCTCAGAAAGCCGATTAATGCTTATCAGTGTCCTATCATAAGTAAAATATCTGATAACGAAGATATGTTAGTCTTGAGATTGATAATTTAATGTAGTGAGATAGATAATTCAATTCCCCTGTTTTGGTAGTTTTAGGTAGCTGTAGTTTTCCAAGAATAATGAAAATTTATATAAAACATAAATCTCACAGACTAGCTTAAGATTTGATCAAAAATTTAATTCTACAAAATGTATTTCGAGTGAAATCTCGTTTAGGCAATACTTTTTAGATCTAGTTAAGGAAACACTTCAAAGATTCCGTTCCATGTTGTAATTCAATTAAGCATGATACAAAATCATGAAATATTCAACTTGGTTTATGAAATATGTTATAGCCAATGAGGATAATTTGAAAACGTTGGAAAATGTTTCGAACTGACCTTCACTTAACTCGCTTAATTCGCACCTAAAATACCCTAACCTGAAGTCTTTATTCTTCTATGCAGCCAAGAATACTGTATCTGTAACAGTATATATATGTCTCCAACCATTAACTATATAGGAAGCTAAGCCAGGCTTACAACAGACTGCCGAAAGCTTCAAGTATGCATGTAAGTTCGGTTATAAGTGGCACTTAACCACCATCTATGAAGAACATCGACATTTAAGCTAAGCTCTTTGAATTACAAGGGATGCCGCCACATGAAGTGCTTGTAGGAATTTTGTCCACTTTGAAGCAGTCGCCAAAAAATGGTAGCAGAAACTTGACGCCCACTTGAAAAATTCTTTGAACTAGCCGACGCTTAAATCTCTGTTTAGCTAAACTTTCCTGGAAAAACAATTCACGTCTGGTTAGGTTTCAACCTTTTTATTGGCGAAATCTAGCCGTGTGAATTCTTTATAAGGCCAGGCTATTCTGAGAGTGGAAATAAAACTGAAACTGAAAACTTTTTCCACCAGTAAAAATCAGTTGGAAATACATACAGTGCATAGTTATTTTCAATTTTGGCTAAGTGAAATAAGTTGAGCTTAAATTTTGTCTGGAACAAAATTTTGGAATTATAGTTTAGATATATACTGAGTTTCCTCAGCATCTGGCTGCTATATTCCTACTGTTTTTATGTTTACTTTTGGATCCGGATAAATATTTGGACTCATAACGGCCAGCATAAATCAGCAAAAAATTCAGTTAAAAATTTTCTAAAGATCACTGTTTTTTCAAAAACAGAAAAATTGATTGTTCTTAAAAATACTTTTTGTTAAATGCTTGAATACTTATTCCAGTTTCCAAGAGTACATTTCAGCAAAATTGCTTCCACTTCCGCCATCCAAACACAGATTTGCCTTCGAAGGGTTGAGAAAAATTTGACCCGAAGTTCAGGCATAGCTTGGCCCCCATCGAAGCGAAATCTTCCCATCTATCAAAATCCTTCAAAATTCTAGAGTTTACGTTGAAGTATAGACACCTAGAGTCAATGGAAAAAGCTTTTGCAGTGATGTCTGACCTACTTTCTATGATTGAAGTTTGATCAGAAAGAGTGTATCGGAAAAAACTTCAGTCCCCAAAAAGCTTCATAAGCAAATAGGGAGGGGGAAGGATAATTGTTCAAAGTGAGGAGAAATAGCGGAAGACCCTAAATGAATTGAATGTGAAAGATAGAAAGCGAGAGTTCTTCTGTGAATCAACACTGAGATGAAAAAGTAGAAATGAGAAAATCAAAGGGCGTCTAACGTCATCCTACGTTAAACAATGAGGTAGAGTTAAGTCATAGGTCATTACAGAAGAAAGGGTCAACCATACGATAAAATATTGTGACGTACAATTGTACTATCTAAGAACAGTTTGAAATGTAGAAGCTTGGCTTTAGAGACCAAAAAATTTGGACTACAATTTTGAGCTATTTTCTTAAATTCATTTGATTACCGGTTATACATAAGCTACTATGGATTTGTGACCCTTAAACGTTAACAAAGGCGGTAAAACTTCACTTATTGCATCGGCGGTCCGATATAATAGAATTAAACCATTTTGATTCAGTGTTCCGTTTTGTAAAATAGTAAACTTGACGAGAGGTTAAAGTGTAAGCTTTCCCTTCGCCTACAAACAATATTGCTTGAGAATGGGACTCGTGTCGTGACTGACATTTTTCAAACTCCGAAACCTATGAATTCTTTACGGATTTTCAGCGGCATTCATTTTTAAGACAATGGATTTGTAGATAAAATAGCAAATTTGTATGATATATACTGAACTGATGAGAATCTTGAGTAATTCAATCAATCAATCAATCAATCAATCAATCAATGAATCAATCAATCAATCAATCAATCAATCAATCAATTAATCAATCAATCAAATGATCAATTAATCAATTTATCAATCAATTAATCAATCAAGCAATCAATCAATGTAAAACAGGCAAGAATTGGCTAGAGTCCTGACGGCGGCGTTGGCCTTTTGCTCACGTAACCTGATTGTTGAAATAGGAATCACTCAGCCGCCCATAATATTGGTTACTGATCCTTGATGTTAGATGCGCAACAGTGCAGTACAGAAACGTAATAAATTATAGTTTCTACTCGAAGCGGAGCAACGCATTAATCTATTAAAATTTTCAAATAGTAACTGATTTCTAAGTTGATTCCAAATTACAGTTGTAGTGATGTAGTGATAAACATGCCTAGCTAGCTACGGCGCTAGCTTCATGCATAAAAGGTACTGCAAAGCTGAGTTTCGTCCGTACGTTGGGTAGGATTTGCTTGGGTGTTTTCCACTGGTGTCGTCGCATAGTTGTGGGGGTGAGCCACTTGGACTGTAGAGCTGAGCTCTCTATTTTAATATTTTTATGTCTGTCCGCCATGTTCTTGTACTTTGGATAGGTCTTTTCTGTCAACTTTGAATTGCTTTGAGAATAATTTTGAAAGTGTGTCGAATCTCGAGTAGGCAACGCGAGGTATATCGTACACGGGAAGGCCTCTTGCCCGTAGCTTACCCTACTATACCCCATCGCTTAAATTTAACCATACTGCCGTGAATTCTTTATGGAAGTGCATGAAAGTTTCCAGATGTATTACTTTGGTGCTTTTAATATTCTGAGACCAGTCCCTCATTTTTAGGTGAAAGGATTAGGAATTTTTTGTTTTTGCCATAATTCCCTCAGCATACACAGTCGATACATCGGATTGGTTTTTTTGTCGTGGTGCCCAGCTCAATTCAGGTACTCAAAGAGAACTTTTGTGTGCTGCTCTCCGCGGTCCGCAGATTGGCAGGCAAGAGGTAGAGAGACGAAGGTCACGGGCAGAAAACATTGCCCCCAAGCAGAACTGACGTGAGGTTATTGGCCTCTTAGGTCTAAGCTAAGGTGCCCGCAGTCACACACGGGGCGACCGAGATCTTAAATACCGACAACGATTGCCCCCCCATACCAATATATTGAGACTAGGGTGGATGAAATCTATATACCCGCTCGGACGGACCCCGGATTGGTTGTTATTGTTGAAACGAGGACATCAAAATGAACATTTTTGCCTTTATAATAATTTAACTATTTTTTGTGGTTTAGTAGGAAGGCCGACACTTGCTGCTTCCACGGAAGTAGTCTCTGTGACACTTATGTGACGATTAGCCCCCCACCACTAAAAAATTCTTTCTGTAATTCTTTCCTTTTTAAAATCCTTTTTAAAAACCTTTTCAACCCTTCTTTTCAACCCTTCTTTAATAACTCGTACCTTTTGTACTTTACATCCTTTTTCTTTATTACTTTTAAATTTATAACGACAACTGGGTTTTTCAAAGGCTTTTTAAAGTGTACGTCCCAGTTGTCACAACTTGGTGCTTTTGTTAATCAACTAGTCATGTCCTACTTCTTTTTGTCCTTCACTAGTTCTTTTTGTTAAACTTCACCCCTTAAAAACTAGGCTTTTCTGTATTTTTGAGTTCAGTTCAGTATTGCCCGATTTAGAGTGCAGACGTGCGCTAACTGCCGCAACTTAACTTCGCAAACTATAGCGGAATTACTGTAGCTGTCATTGAACACCTTGCATTTGCAACAGTCATATTCTCGTCTGGTTGGATGCCAATAGTATTTCTCCGCGCTCTTCCCAGAGCCCTCTCATTGTTTTAACTAAGCTGTGTCTCTCCCGAGACCCTTAATATTAATTAATAACTAGCGCTTCTCCCAGGGCCCATTCTGACATATATATACATATATATTATATACTTGCTAGTGTTTAACCCGTTCCTTCCAGGAGGACCCTGCTAATAAATAGAGCTGACGGTGTACAGGTTGTCCTTGAACTCCTAGACTTTACTCCCCCTCTGACGGCCACGCTGTTACATTTGGTGGCAGCGGCGGGATAAGCGTCCGACCAGTTCAACGTGCATGCGACGGACCCCACCACCGAAGAGAAAAGCAGCAACCACAACTGCATCCGCTACCATTGCTACTCCAACTACTTCTGCACCAACTGCCACCACTAGCTCAGCCGCTGAATCTCAGCAAACGACAACCACATCGGCCTCTACATCCGCCTCAGCCAAAGCGTCGAAGGATCCTCAATATCGTCTTCTGTCCCCAGAAGAAGTCCAGACCCATCTGCGGCAACAAACTTATCAAATTCAACAAGACCGCACAAATATCCCAAGCCTCAGTTCTAGCTTGTCCTCCTTAGAAAACCGGCTAACAGTTATCGACAGTGAACTTGACCAACGACTGCAACAAGTCGGCGCTGATCTCCGTCGAGTCCAATCAGACCTCAGTGTAGTGGACCCTAACTTCCTCGCGCAACTGCGACAGAGGAATCCTATAACTCAGCTTGATTCTTTGCGTCAGGCCGTTGATCAGCTAACCCATCAATCTCAGATTCATCACCCTCCGATTCCAAACCTCCCTCAGTTACCCATGGCGGCCGGAAGCTTCACGCTACCCATGGACGCGCTTACTGTTTTCTACGGCGAACCAGATGAAAAGATAAAGGACTTGTTCTGTACATTTGACCTTGTTACGGATGCCCAAAATTGCGACGATGCCATGAAGGCTAAGCTGGTGCCCGTCTTCATGAGAAAACAGGCCAGGAAGAAATATGAAGACATGGACCAGGCCGTGATGACTGACTACCCCCAGCTCAAGGCAGAGTTGATTAGGAAACTGGAAAGAAAAGAAGCTGAGATGTTGGCCAGCCTCAGTCTCGCCTCCCGTCAGCAGAAACCCAACGAAGCCATAGCAGACTTTGCTTGGCATATTCAGCAGTTGGCCGATGACGGCTATCCAGACATGACTCCAGCAGCCAAAGACATTTTGGTTTTCCGAAGTTTCCTACAGAATCTGCACCCATACTACAAGAGAGCACTTCTGCCTCTAAACCCCCAGGACTTTCAGGATGCCGTACAAAAGGCACAGCAGTTGGAGGCATTAGAAGCTATGCATCCTCAGTATCCCTATCAGTCAGCCGCTCCAGTTCCGTATCTGAATGAGTTGCCTCGACCTTTCAATGTCGGTGCTGTAACAAGCCAGCCATCTGCAGGTCCCAGACCTTTGTTGCCAGCTGCTATGGTATTGAATCCTGCTACTGGTATCTCGAACCTACAGAAAACCGTTGAGCAACTCCAAGAACAAGTGGCACAGCTTACTCGTCAGATGTTACAGCAAAGATTCGAACTGCCTCGCCGAAGCAACGGAAACGGTCAACGAAGAGACGCCAGACCCCGTCAGTTCACGACGGACTCCCGACCGATCTGCCAGTACTGTGGACGACCCGGTCACTATGCTGCAGCCTGTAGGCAAAGGCAGGCGCAATTGCAGGAAATGCATCAGACATCTAGAGAAAATGGAGAAAATCGATCCTATGCCGGCCCCAGAAACGGCAACTCTCGACCAGGAATTTTGCGGATGACTCCGCCTGGAAATTCTTCAACTCCAGTTCGTCGAAGAGTGAATCTGATTACCCAGGCGCCACAATCCGTGTGCAATCCTTGGTATGAAGAACGGGAGCGCCTATTTTCTGAGCTCCAGCGTGAACGCGAAATGAACCAGATTCTGACGGAGCAGAAAAAACGACTGCTTGCTCAAATCACTGGAGACAGTACACCAGCCGCAAACCAATCAGCTTGTGCTAGTATCAAAACACCTGCCACTGCTAGTGAAGGTTGGGTTATGAAGCCAGATCCTCCGAGAAGGGGAGCTGCCTCAAACTTATCTACCATTGGAACCCTGCTTTTCTTTTCTTTGTTCTTGGGTTTTTTCCTGGGCACTGTTCAGGCAGGTAATGTTCTCATCGCGCCAGAACATCCTATGCTCTGCTTGTCTGATGAAGGCAAATCTTTTTGAAAATTACCTGGACCACTACAGTGCTACGTGTTGTTCACCGACCCTGACTCTCAACCACTGGCAACAGATGTTTTGCTCTATAAACGCAGCTACGTTCAGTACAAGTCAAAGGCATATAAATGCACGAAGGTGAAACAAGAAAAAGACGTGAAGACATATTTCTTTGGTACTCATCACGTAGAATTGGATAAAAAGGCTAACATCCGTGTAGACGCAGATGAGTGCTATAGCATGAAGGAATGGCATAAGTGCTCGGAGGGCCCTCTCACAAAGATTGATGACCTCTACGAGACAAACAAACATTTTTGATTGGAACTACACATCCTCATGGACGTTTGAACCAACCATTTTTCATCAGATCGTCATGTACAATTGGTCCGATCTACAAACTCAGCTCACCCTGAACGAACTTTTGGGCGAATTGGATTATCAACGAAAAGTTCTAGACTCACTAGGAATGAAGGAGAAGTATAATACTTCGACACGAGTAGAAACTCAAAACTTCATCGCCAACATCATGGACGAAGGATATTTCGGTTTCTTGTATGGCCTGTCTCTGAACTGGTTCCAGATTTGGACCTTTTTGTGTTGTTTTTACATCACTCTAGGATTTCTTCTAGCACACTGTTTCCCAAATGGCGTCGAAGTTGCAGGAACGTCACGTTTGTGGGCCCCTCTGCGTGCTTACTTGGCGAGGTTGAATCGGCGATGGCAACAGGCCAAGTTCCGACCAAGCCGTTCGTCCAAGCGGTCACGTCCAAATACTCCTGGTACCATGAATGTCGACCCTGAATCGGGCCAGATCAGCATGGATGATCCTGCAGACTCTGCCACACTAGACAGATTACTACATGAAGATGCTGCCAGTTTTACATCTGAGACCACATCTAAGAGACCCAAGCTCTCACAAGCTGAAATTCCTATGGTCAATCTTGCAACATCATCAAGAGAACCGCCTTCTTCGTTCTCTGGAAGACTGGACGCGATACCAGAAAACTCTGAACATCTTTTCAGTACCTTTAGAGTACCTCCTCCTCCTCCTCCAGTTAGATCGACAACACGAGCTAAGCGAACACTACAACGAGAGGAAGCAGCGTATTCGGGTGAAATTAACGCAATTTCTAGTAGTGGACCTCCACTAGCAGCTCTTACGAACATAGCATTATAGATTGAAACTTTACAGGTCCATGGCTTATTGGATACTGGCAGTGAACTTACCATCATCCACAAAGATCTCCTTGAACGACTGCCTCCAGCAGTAAATAATACTTTCACCGTGAAGTCAGTTACTGCCACTTCGAGTAACCGGTCAACGAATTCCCATAATAGGCGCTGTCAAAGCTACTATTCATCTGGGAAACGCAAGTTTCGAACAAGAACTCTTTGTTACAACATCCACGACACACTCAATGATACTTGGTCTAGACTTGTTGAGCAGATTCAAGACTGTCGAAGTAGATTTCATCAAACGAAGAGTGAAACTGGGTGATCAATATCTACGATTGATCCGTGAAAAGGGAGTTCCGGAACTATTGGTCTTGGAAAAACTGACAGTTCCACCTCGGTGTGAAATGATGATTCCGTGTGCCTACCTGAGAAATGGGTTTGATGGATCGGGAATTTTTGAGCCGCATGCGGAAAATCTAAGAAAGATGAATTTGTATGCTGCGAGAGCGTTGCTACCTTCAATTGCTCATGGATCAACTATAGCCATCAAAGTTCTAAATCCTACTCACCAACCAGTCCCTGTGTATGCCAATACAGTGCTCGGAACGGTGGAAGAATATCACGGCATACATAATGAACAAGTAAGCTATAGAGTAAATGGCTTGATGACCACTCCTACACAATCTGAGCCGAAGACTGCAAGTTGGATTGAGGAGCAGTTGGATCTTTCCAACACCGACTTGACTCCGGAACAAAAGAAAGACTTGATTGACATTCTACTGCGGTTCGAAGATCGGTTTGTTGGACCAGACGGCGTACTAGGAAAAACCGATTGGGCAGAGCATACAATAGACACTGGAGATGCTAGGCCCATTAAGCAACAGCCGTACAGAGTACCGGTTGGTCAGCGACGCGTAATGAAAGAGCATATCGACAAAATGCTAGACCAAGGTATTATCAAGCCCAGTTATAGTCCATGGTCATCACCAATTCTGCTGGTTTCAAAGAAGGACGGTACCCTTCGTTTCTGTGTGGACTATCGAAAGTTGAATGCTATCACCAAAAAGGACGTTTTTCCCTTGAAACGAATTGACGAAATTTTGGATGCTCTCGGAGGTGCCAGATACTTTACTACTCTCGATATGGCAAGTGGCTATTGGCAGATTCAAATGGCAGAAAAGGAAAAACAGCATTCACTACACTATATGGCCTATACGAGTTCACTGTGATGCCTTTTGGGCTTTGCAATGCCCCTGCTACGTTCCAACGCCTTGTTGACATCGTACTCTCAGGTCTCCAGTGGCATATTGTTTAGCTTATATCGACGACATTGTTGTGTTTTCTCGTACATTTGATCATCACCTTGGTGATCTCCACTCTGTTTTCCTCCGTTTAAGGTGGTGATTCCCTTTGGGCACATATTGTTCTTTGGCGGCGTAAATCAAGATGAAATTTGATGAAACTTTCCGAAATAAGTTCTTTTAGCATTCTAACACCCTCCGCACAATCCCGCTTCGAAAATTCGAGAATTCCGGTCAGAGTGGTTTTTCCAAATTTCTGAACGTTTGGCAGCTGCTATACAGTTATGACTATATTCATTCGAAAGATCTCATTGAGCTTCACATTTTTGCTTTTTAAAGTAAGTTTCTAGCTTTTCTCTACCGTGAGATATAGCCGATGTTCTTGTTTTGGCGTCGAAAACTTGTCATTTCTGCAGAAATCAAATTATCCAATTTTTCTTGAACTACGCAGGCCGTAAAATCAAACTAAGAGCTTCGATCTGAAGGTCTCACAGGGACAAATTATCCGACGCATGATCGTCTTCCAACTGATATCCTGTAGGCTGCTATCATAAAAAATGTAGTTTTTGCAAAAACACGACCAATTTTTTTTCAAAGATTGTGGAGCATCCACCATGCAAGGTGGAGGGCTGCTACTGAACAAATGTGTTCAGCACAAATATACCCAGGGACGATTTTTTAGTTGCCCCGATTGCTGCTTTCTAGCTAAAATAATCGCTTGACAAAGTTGGAAAAAATAGGCAAAATACAGGTTACGCACACATTTCAGCTTATTTCTCTATAACGAAGAGCGATTTCACAATAAATAAAAAATCGTCCCCAGCTATTTGATGTAGGTATCGAATGATATAACCGATGTCTCGCGAAAAAATTTACTCGAGTCTGCAAAAATTTTGGAAAATTATACTTCTTCTAAAATGTGTTAAAAATATTTTATAAAAGCAACATTAGTTCCGTGGCATGCATTAAAAAGAGAAAATGTCAAGCTACATTTTGATATAAAAATGGCTTCTTAACTCTAAGTAATGAACGAGTAATAATGGTGCAAACTTTTGTGACCAAAGGGAATCACCACCTTAAGAGAGGCGAACTTGGTGCTAAAACTTAGCAAATGTACTTTCTGCCGAGAGAAGATAATCTATCTTGGTCATCAAATATCACGAAAAGGTATTGAACCAAACCCTGAGAAGACAAGTGCGATCAAGAACTTTCCGCGGCCTAAGTCAGCTCATGATGTGAGGGCGTTCATAGGCCTGTGTTCCTATTACCGCAGATTCATCGAAGGATTTGCCACCATAGCAAGTGATCTTCACTACCTAACTAGGAAGAATGTACAGTTTGAGTGGACAGAGGGATGTGAAACTGCCTTTAATACTTCGAAAGAAAAGCTGACTAGTGAACCTATTCTCATCTATCCTGACTTTGGAAAACCATTCCTGGTTACTACTGATGCTAGCAACATTGGCGTTGGAGCTGTGCTCGGACAAGAACAGGATGATGGAGAACATCCAATAGCGTTTGCTTCTCGCCTATTGAACGATACCGAAAGGAACTACAGTCCTACAGAGAAAGAGTGTCTTGCGATGATATTTGCAGTGAAAAAGTTCCGTCATTACTTGTATGGACATAGATTCACCCTGATCACAGATCATAATGCCTTGTGTTGGCTCTTAACAGTGAAAACACCTAATGGAAGAATAGCCAGATGGGCCATGGATATGAGTAACCATAACTATGATGTTATACACAAGCCGGGGAAAAGCAATAAAGTTGCAGATCCCTTGTCCAGGTATATTCCTGAAAGTCGTGAAACATCAGTAAAGGAGATTTGTGATGAAGATAGTGACGATGATCAAATTCCGTCCTATAGGGTGAACGCACTCATTTGTGAAGAAAGTGATGCGGAGCTCCAGGAGATCAAGAAAGAGCAAGCCGAAGACCCTGATTTCAAGGATATTATCTCCTATATGCAAGATAACAAAATTCCAGAAGACCAAACGCGAGCGGCAGAAGCCATTTTTGCGTCTCCACGCTATGGTTTGAGAGATGGTGTTTTGATTCACCTATATCCTAGAATCTCTCCAAAAGGAGTTC
The DNA here is from genome assembly GCA_030248195.1 of Trissonchulus latispiculum. Lineage (NCBI taxonomy): Eukaryota > Metazoa > Nematoda > Enoplea > Enoplida > Ironidae > Trissonchulus > Trissonchulus latispiculum. Next base: position 9,352 of record JASAND010019790.1, on the reverse strand, counting down.
TTTTTGAACAGCTAGCAATGCCGCATTCCAGAAGATTAGCTTTGTTACAGGCTTACCATGATCAGCCCGTGGGAGCACACCTGGGCTATAGGAAAACATACTTGAAACTGTTGGAACGCTACTTTTGGCCAACAATGCATGCTGACGTGAAGAAATACTGCGACACCTGCCATGGACGTCAAGCGCGAAAACTACCTATCAAGAAAGCGAAAGACCCAATGGTCCCAATAAAAGTTGGAGGACCATTTGAATGTGTAGGTGTGGACATCCTTGGTCCATTCCCCGTCTCCCAATCCGGTATGAAATACATTATTGTATTCATGGATTACTTCACAAAGTATCCAGAGTGTGCTGCGATTCCGGACCAAACAGCGGTAACTGTAGCAAAAACCTTTGTCACTGACATCCTCTGTAGACATGGCGCACCCAAGCGGTTGTTATCAGATCGAGGAGCAAATTTCATGTCGGAATTGGTGGCCGAAGTTCTTGCATTGTGCGGGACCTTAAAGGTTTCCACATCACCATATCACCCTCAATGTGATGGAATGGTAGAGAGATTCAATCGAACCCTACTTGGCATGCTCACTACCTATGTGAACACTGGAAATACTGACTGGGACGTTTATCTTCCCTTGGTCTTGTTCGCGTATTGAAGCGCAGAACACGAGAGCACGAAAATGTCTCCTTTCCGAATGGTCTATGGGAGAACCCCTCTACTACCAACTGATGCAGCTTTGGCCCTACGTGAGCATAACTATAATGACGAGCCGTCATATGCTGAAGAGCTACTGTCGCAGCTTAGAGCTGTATGGAGTATCGCTAGCGATCTGATACAACTAGCACAAGACAAACAGAAAACTTTCTATGACCGAGGCGCTCGAGAATCGGCTTGGAAAATTGGAGATAGGGTTTTGATGCATTTCCCCAAGCGCAGGAAACTGGCCCTAAAATGGGAAGGTCCCTACACGATTACAGACATAAACCTTCCAAACGTTCCAAACATTCCTATGCATGGGAAGCGACGAGATTATGGTCAGATTGTTCATAGCAATTGAAATGAAGCGATTGAAACCCTGTCGTGAACCTTTCGTACCACAGATATCTGAAAAAGAAAATATCACTAATAGCAATGTGCCCGAAATTGAATCTGTTGACGTCGGTGATAAAGCCCCGCCAACTCAGACGGATTCAAATGAAACGCAGTTGCAAGATAGGATCAGTCATGCCCTTGTACCCACACGGCGTTACCCACAGCGTCAAATTCATGCTCCGGAACGATATCGCCCCCTATAATCCGAACTACATTGCTACTCTAGCTTCCTAATGTATTTTTTTCCGTCATCTGTGTATCGTATAAAACAAAAAAATCCTAACAAACACTTGTGATTGCATCCGCCACTGTGATATAATTCAGCTGGAAGTGAGCCGTGTTCCCCACTATCTCATTTTGATCGACTTTTCCTCCTGTGTATACATCACGGATTAGATCCATGTAAAATATTCCTTTCTGTTTTGTTGTCAATCAACCCAGTATGTGCACAAATGTCCACTTTAAACATTTCTTACTATTATGTGAACAAAAATGTCCACCTCGGATATTCTTTGAAACTAGCAAAACCTGGACGACTATTTCATTTTGTAGTGTCTGGACGAAATAATAAGGCCATTCAAATCTACAAGAACATTTTATATAGAAGCTACTGTAAACTTTGCAATATCTGTTGAACATTCGCACTAAAATGGATGGCCTCCTTGAGCATAAATTCTACCCCCTCATAAAGTACAATGCAGCTGGTCCATATAAGAACTGTCAATAAGAGAAATTAGTTTCGTATGAGTCGTTCACACCTCAACTGTAGTATCTAGACTATCTATCCTAATTGCAAAATGGCTGCGTCAACCACTTTTGGCTTAACACAGTATTTCTTATACATAATCATTTGTGCTAATGTCATCGTTTTTGCGATGGACGTGCGACATCGCTGCCAGAGGTGCGGCGCCATGAAATCTATTTCTCTCAAAGGTGAGGGTATTGATGCCTACTGTCGGTCATATACTTGCGAGCGCTGTGGACAAGCGTCAAGGATCACAATTGAGGAACACACGGAGGATGTCCCAGGCTCTTCATTTTGGCCTTTCGGCGCAGGAGGGAATGACTTCGTTGGCATCCAATCATCTGGTGCCTATTCTTTGGCGTTGGGTCCCCCTCCAGGGTTGCACCCATTAATCAATGGACTGCAATCTGCCTATCCTACGGCTCAATATCACCCTCCTTTTTTCGATCGGTACAACCGCAGGCCTTACCTACCGTGCCTTATCATGTGCAGTCACCACCGCCTACTTCGGTGAACTGTTTGAGGCCTCTAACTCCGGTCCCTGTTCAATCGGTAACGGTGGAACCCAGTCCGTCCACCACACCGTTGGTGGATGAACCGGCACAGGAACCACCTTCGTTAATCGAGGTCCAGCCTACCGTTACTGCCACAGAGGAGCCGGCCATTTCTTCGGGTTCCACAGTTGTAATTTCCATGGACACTGCTGGTTCCTCTTTCTATGGGCCGTCTAGACCTGAGACACTTACCGTTTCCTCCTGTGCTACTGTAGTGCCTTCCTCTACGACCTCGGGTAGCCAGACATTAAATTCAAACACCCAACTGACTGTAGAAACAGGACCCTCCGTAAAAACCACAGGGTCTGCGCCAGCAACGCCTACGGGTCTGAGCATCGACGAAGACACTCTTTTCGAAGAGGCTCTTGACCTCACCGCTGAGTTACCTGTTGGAGCGGAAGCGTCTAACCCTCAGCAGCCATCCCTTCCACCTAACCAACCGATCAGTCAACCCGCTTGTCGTCGGTGTAATACTTTTATGAGTCCATGTTTGTGCAGGCTTTGTCATCATTGCTGCCTAACCATAGAAGATCACACTCGTTTCCCCACTCCATTCTGTTCTGGCTTTAAACCTAGGCCCGGAAAATCTGACTGTCTTCAGTGTGCGGAAATGACAACTGCACGCAGTCGGCTCTGTCGTTGCGGTCTATGTCTAAACTGTTTCGAATATGGATGCTGGGAGGGCGACACTTGCGGTTGTCCTCGACCTTCCTATGTGGACTCTAACTATTGGGAACAGGTGGTCCCTAATTTTCTGATTGCCCTCCTGGAATACTATCGCAGAACTCAGCTTCCATTTCCCGCTTTCGCCTGGACCGACCTCCGCTCAACGGAATTAATAAGAACGAGAGACTTTTTACGCCTGATGCGAGAGGTGCGGGAATCTCTCTTGGCTAGGGGGTATCAATGTCTGCTGATTCTCCCGTCCGCTGATAACTATTCACCCCGCTCCGTAGAAATTCCTGGAGCCACGGCTTTGTGTGACTTAAGCACTGGCGCCTCCGCTTCCAGTGACAAACTCTTTGCCGTTCGAGCTATTTTGGCTTACTGGGCTGTTTATCATACCCACTACCCCCGGCGGTATTTATTTCACCGTCGGATTGGAAATATGCTTTTGGGCACGGACCCTGCGGATGATGAACCCCCTCAAGATGTTCCCCATTATCGGTTAAGGGATGAACTTTCCAGCCTGGACTATTTTTGTGATCAGACTTTTGCCCTTTCGTTACAGCTATCTATTCTCTCCTGGAATCTCCGTTGTACACTGGAACTGTTGCCATGGCTACCCGCCGTTTCCTTCATTTTCGGCGATGGCGACGACAGCAATTTACAAGGATCGGCCGATTAACCCTCCAGCAGCCTCCTCATATCCTAATTGTCGGACTTGACGAACACGGCAAACTCCACAAGATTCTCAGCATTGCTATTACTGACAGTACTGACAGTGCGAATAATACAGGCATAATGGGTGTGATAAGAACTGTTACTAAATTCTTAGCTTAGTACATTACATGGAGCAAACCTGCAATAAATTCTTCCTTTTGCTTAAGGAATAGGAAAAGATACCAATTATTACAAATACCAACAATGACATACTTAAATACCTTTCGCGCTAAAAACGGCTTGACTCTAGATTACTACAAAATAACTTCTATTTTGCGATATTTTGTATCTTTGTTTTTGAAGCGAAAGTGTTAGTTTATTACAATTTGCGGTTGTTTCTGTTATTGGGTTGCCGCTTTTTTACCTAGAAGGTAACCCTTTCATTTGGGTATGTCCGTGATTAGTATTATTCTCCAGGAATATCTCCCCCTCTATCTTGAGATTGGTTAAACCGATTGCGATGAAATTTTCGCGCAGAGGTAGGGGAACTCTGAATGCTCCCAGTTTGATACTTCCCAGATTCCGGAAATCGCGAGTCCCGGAATTTTTAAAAGTGGCGAGGTCAGTAAAACCAAGGGAAACGTAAAAATAGATAAATTTTTGTCTCCGATTTTGATCTAAAATTGTTCATAGGCTAATTCGACAACGCTGATTTGTGACTGTGTAGCTGTATGGTTAAGGCGCCGGACTTCAGTTCGAAAGGTCCGAGGTTCGATTTCCACTTTAGCCGTAATGAGGTTGCATTGTTTCCTTAAGCAAGAAACTTAGGTTACTGCTCCAAAGGTCAATTTCCGGAGAAATTACGGTCTTCGAGATATTCTACCCGGAAGATTTCGAATTTCCAAAAATTCCCCAAAGTGGTCCATATGATACTAAAATTAAAGAGGCCGTTGAGTTAAAAAACATCTTGTGGCATTTTCCTGAAATGCGTCCAGCAAAGGTTACGGACAAAAAATGGAAAATCCGCGAATTCTCAAAAACCCGGATTTTGGATCAAAGCATTTTTGTCTTTAATTTTGCTTAAAAGTTGGTCATAGGCTAACTCGATCGTGCTGATTTCGAAACTGAAATTGAAAATGCTAGAAAATTTAAGGACTTCGAGATTCCGGGAAATTCCGAATTTTCAATAAATCCCCAAAAGTGGTCGATATGATACTCAAATTAAAAAGCCCCTTGAGCTGACCAAATTACTTATCGTGATACTCTTCGGAAATGGGTCCCTTGAATCTTACCGGGCACAAAAACTCGGACTTTGGACTAAACAATTTTTCTCCTCCGAAGTTGGTTTTAGGTTAAAGTTAATTCGACCACCCTGATTTCGAAACTGAAACCAGAATTTCCTGAAAATGTGCGGGTTTCGTTCGAGATATTGGCATGGAACATTGCGGAATTTGAAATGGGATCGGTGCTCACCCCGACGGGGAATTCGAAAGTACTCGATACGGTGATGCTGCATATGGTCAAAATTGAAAGTAACGGAAACCGCCCAATATGGGTATCATTCAAAAGCTGATTAGATAATGGCTTAGTACGCATCTACAAACTAAATCCAAATCTTCAATTTTAAGTAACATGTAACTGCTTGCATCTTTGGAACACGAAACTAATCCAGAACTAATTTCGCAAAGTGAATGAAACCTCGTTAACGGCATGTTATATGGCACAGCAGAAGGTTTTGATCATTTTGTGATAATGCTGGGGCTTTACCTATCGGGTAGTGGGATAGTGAAAACCTTTGAAATTGAGCAGCTTATCGTAGTCGACATGGCAGGCTGCGTCAATTTTACTCTTGGAACATAAAGTCTTGCGTCTAATACTTTAATTTTATGTGCTAAACGCTCACGTTGGACGAACAGTGTAAACGACGAAGGGGTTCGTAGAAAACGAATTGTAATTTCCGTTTGGTTTGGAATTAGTCTACCAAATTTTCTAATGTCACTCGTGAAAGGTAACAACAGTTCGAGCTTTTGAGACTTCTCAATTAGTTTGCGTCTTTCTTCCATAGCTGTATTCAGAATCCAACGTTTTGGTTGTTATTCCGCAAGAGCGGAATATCTTCCCCGGTGTTGATGTATGAAATGCATGTACGCTTTTCTTATGCTCTGATGTTTTCGCCTATCTTCAACACACGGCCTAGTATATTTATTTTTTAGAAGGAACAACACACGAGATGCGGATAGTCCTTTGACTTCTGGTCTCTTGCGCTTTCCTCCCCAGCCCTAACTTTTGAGTTTTTTTGACCAATAACTTTGAAATTTGGTGTGGGTGCATACTAGAGGCTGATGAATTCAAAAATTAAAAAATTTTAAAGTTTTTAAAAAATTTTTAAAAATTCAAAATTTTAGTTTGGTAATGGGGGACTAAGACAAGACCAAGACCAAGGGTTGCCTTTTGGATTCGAACCTTTTTTTGAAACTTTTCCCCAGTGGAAGGGTATAAATTCCTTTTAACTTGCTCTACATTTCCCTCATTAACTTCTATCGGCGCCATTTTAATACAACGATGCTTCGCATGGTTATAAGAATCAACAATCTCTCAATACGTCGATATAACGCCAAGTATTATTATGAGTCAAGTATCTGCATAAACGTGATTTTAAAGTTCTAATTGGTCTTTCTGCCATTGCAGCTTTTGTTTCAGGATTTCTGCTAACATAAAAATTTATTCCTTCTTTTTCCATCATTGCCTGCACATACTGGTTATTGAATTCCGTTCCACAGTCTGTGTTAAAGTTGTGTGGCTTTCGAGACTTAGACTTTTCAAAAACTTTAGTTATGGTATCTCTTGTAGCATCACGATTTTTGTTTTTCAAGGGCTCCACCCAAGCATATTTCGAGAATCCGTCAATTATGACTAACAAATACATGACTCCGCCATTCCATTTACTCAACGATTTCATGTCTGCAAGATCAGCTTGCCACAAGTCGTCGATTCCCGACATTTCGTAACGATTCCTAGGAAACTTTCGCCTAGTAGGTTTATGAAGTGTGTACGCATCCTGAGTTTCTAGCCAGTCCTTAAGCTCATTTCGAGAAACATCAAGCTTTCTATGCTTTGCTTGATTTAGTAATGGGTTAATGCCAGCCAAACTGCCCAAAAAACGTGAAGTAAAGTAAATAGATTTAAGAGAATCAGTCATTCTTATTCAAAAACAATATATGTATTGTTTTTTTAAGTTTCAAAAAGTTCAAGCCATCTTGTTTTATGACGATATAGCCTTAGAGTTCGTCGTCCAATAGCTCTACATCGCTGTCAGAATCTTCCGGGATCATTTGATGATGAGGATGATTGTAGTCCTCCTGTGATACAATTTCATAAACATCATCCAGAAAGTCTCCTTCCAAACAGCTGTGTTCATAACCGGGAACCAGGTATTCTACCTTCTCTCGGTTTACTTCTTGCATGCAAACCGAAACAAGTTGCTTTGTCCAAATTAAAAGCCAACTTCCCAAATTCTCGTTCATTAACGCTACCATCAAGATTACGAACTCTTCCTCTCCAATACGCGTTATATGGTTCCTCCAAAGCTTCATTCATGCAAAATATCACCAAATTGGCCAGGGAAATATTTCATTAGTTTTATAGGATGCTGATTCACGGTGCCCTTCTCCTTTATGTATTTGACAAGAGCGTCGACAAGCAGCTGATCACACCCTAAAATTAAAACGCAGATCAATAAGCTAACCTATGTGCAGATAAACGTTTGAATTGAATTTTCGCTATTTCCATCTACTTGGTTTGGCCTGAAAATGAACTTGAGCATATTTAGTCTGTTCGCACTACAGTTATTTTAGCATTTTAGTACGGTAGCATTTTATTGGACAGGGGTCTCCAATTCCAATAAGTAATCAAAGGTTAGCTTAAGAATTATCTCGCGATTCCTCAATTTGTTCACTAACGGGTTGTTTTTCTGCGGCGGGCGACTTGTCCATAGTGGCTGAAATCAAAGTTGTTAAAGAGTACAACAAAACATCTCAAATTTTAATTCTGTTCAGCGTGTGCCTTCTCCACTGTGATGAATTCAAATTAAAATTGATAAAAGTTTTCGACAGTGGTTAAGCTAGTTGTGTTAAGGCACTAAAAATTTAAAACAAATTGCATGATAGCACAAGATTCAATGTTCTTTCATAGTAACTATGGCTTTAATTTTTTGACATGCTATTCTGATTTTAAATAATCCAGGGCTTGTTTAAGATTTACATTTCGATTCCTCATTCTGCTTGGAAGCACACTGTTTCTTTGCACCAGGTGACTTGTCCATATTAAATTTAGCTAAAACATTTAAGTCACTTTTAAAAAGGTTGTTCAGTTTATTTCTGAATCTGTGCAACTTGGTCATTGAGTTTATGGAAAGTAAATAAGATTTAAAATTTTGGAAGACGCAACTATGATTTATTTCGTTATTTTAGACATTCTGCATAAACAGTTCAAAGTTCTTAAACTATTTCTGGGCTTAAAGTTAAACTATTTCAGGCTTTATTTTGAAAAATGGAAACATCTAATCATTCAGCTACGTTCGAATGTAAGCAAGACTCTAAAATAGTTTGTTACGTAAAATAGCAACAAACCTCGCTTCCTTATCTAACTTTTTTGCTAAAAATTCCAAATAATTTAAACATAGTAGATTTGATCTGCTGCTAAATCTGACCGTGATTAGAGTAACTAGTTACGTTTCTTCATTTCAATACTCACAATAAAAAATGAAATAGTGTACGACCACAGCACAAGTCAAACAAATTATTAGTTGTTACAGTGGCATCAAATACAACAACGTCCAAATAATGTCAAATAATACAGTGCCTATCAAATAATCAATAATGTCCTACCAGTTTTAAAACGTTTGTCTATTTTTGATTCTGTGCAACATTGATTTGATAAGTTGGGAAAGTAATTCAGATTTAGAATTTTGGAAATCGCAACTATAATGACATCAGCAGTTGAAACTAGTGTTGTGCATTGGCCGGTGCGGCCAATGGCTGGCCAATGGCCGGCCATTGGCCGGCCAAGCCATTGGCCGTTGGCCGAGAAAATCCCATTGGCTTGGCCGGCCATTGGCCGTTGGCCGGGTAACGGCCAATGGCTAACGGCCAATTGGCTGGCCGTTGGCCGTTGGCCGACGGTACGGCCAATGGCCGTTGGCCGGCCAACGGCCAACGGCCACCATTGGCCGTTATCGTTGGCTAACAATTACGTTTGAAAAAGGTACAAGCTCAAATTTACTGAACTCCGTGAGTTAACTGAGTTGAAAAATTTAATTTTGCTGCATAATATCGTAAACATGTTGCTGTATAAACGTTACATTAGATACAGTACTACAGATTTTCACTATGATGTTGACAATTTTGATCGTTATTAGCGTTATTTTACAATTAAATTTGCTAACTGCATGCAAATTTTAAGTGTGCTAACAACGTGGCGGTGAACATCTCATCACTTTATGTTGCGGTCCTCAAGCAAAATTAAAACAGAGTTATAGCTTGCTGGAGCTAAATGTTTGGAAAAACTATTTTACAAATATTGTAAATTGTAAATTGTACTATTGAAATGAAGTTTAATTAAGTTGACGCCTAATTAAGGGGG
>JASAND010019789.1:0-25153 GCA_030248195.1 Trissonchulus latispiculum | reverse complement strand
CCACGGCCAATTTCACCTCATCGACCGGAAGGACTCTAATCACAATCCGCTGAACAGGATTTTACAGGCCTGTCTTCCAGCACAGAGGAGAGGCATCTATCCGATCGTATGATGCTTCCGCAAAGGCGAGTGCTCGGCACCGCTGACGACATCATGGCAGCTGCGGCTGGCGCGTAGCAGCAAGTTCAGACGTTCCTGTCGCGCGTGAGACGGATTTCAGCACAGTCTGAGCAGCACACAGCCAGTAAGAATTTTTCTGTACGGATTTTTCTCAGGTCCGACCATGCCAGAAACAGTTCTTTAAATATTCTAGTAAGGTCTCTATCAGCTCATCAAGGAGATCAAGGTCAAACAGAGCTTCAAACAAACTTCTACTAAATTTACTCTAGATTCTCATATCCTATTTCAAAGACTGGATTAGATTAGCCTTAATCCTGTATTGGGTGAATAGTACCCTTGATTAAATCATTTAAATTAATCCAGTTATTCTTTGAATTATTAAATGAGGCTTCAAATTTATCCTGTTTGATACCTTAGGATTGAATTTGAATTTGTCCATTTCTATCACTGATTAAAAACCAGAGATTACCAATCCATTCCTGGATAATACAGCTTTGTAATATTAATTTAACTGTTAATCTTTCAAAGAAAGAACGCAGAGAATCTAGTGAATTCCCATTGAGATTTGAATGGAAGTCTAGAATTGACATGATCCTCCACTAGAAGGAGTGGTGCAGAGACTCACTGTCAGTCGTTTCAAAAATCGTTTCTGAAAACAAGCTGGTGGGAAAAGAATCAATCATAGAAAATGGATAAATAGAAAGGAATGGAATCGAAGATGAAATCGAAGAGAAGAGAATCATCGAATGGTCTGCGGAATCGGATCGAATGGAAGCGAATGTAATTTGTCGAATGGACTGGAAGTGGATTGTTCTGTGTTGTCGAATGGAATGGATTCAAAAGGAATTGAATTTCACAGAGTAGATTGGATTCGAGTAGATGATTTGTGTAGTATGTTCTCGAATACCATCGAATGGAAGTAGATGATAGAATGGAATCATCGACCTGCTGCCCTACGCGGAAGCCATCTATGCGAATCGGGATGAATGCCTCTCTCTATGCTGGAGAGATAGACCTGCCTGTAAGTCTGTATTCCATGGGTTAACCCCAGTTGAAGTCCCTTCCACAGTCTGAACAAGGTGCAAACCCGAAAGCACATTGGTCAAAGGGTTAGCAGAAATGGCCGGAAATTTTAGTTTTTGTTATAACAAAAGTTTTAAAATGTTGCGGCATAGAATAAAAGACTAACGCCCGTTTGCACCAAATAAGATTAAATTTATGATTAACTTCAGCTTAACTTATCTTTACGATTAACTTTGGAATAGATAAACTCAAGATTCACTTAATCTAATGTTATACTTTTTTCTCGTTGCACCAAATCAGATTAAGAAAAGTTAAACTAATCTTGAGTTAATCTGAAGTTAATCTAAAGTTAAACTATTTTTAATGTCAATGAGTTTTGGCCAATGAAATACAGTAACGTGATAGCAACCGACTAATAGCAACAAGCCATTTTTAATTAAACTTTTAGTTTAACGGACGATGCGTCGGTTCACACGAATAAGTTTAACGTCCGCTTATCGGTAACTCGAAGTGCAAAGCATATATATGTCGCGTTAAATCAGACGGCCTGTGTAACCAACTTGTTCTAACGTTAAATTAACCGGCCGGTTGATTTAACGTTAAACTAAGCGGCCTTTGCATTTTTACCTCTATTGTTCTCATCCATATGATAACTATGCATGTGTGTAAGGGTTGTCAAGTGGTCTCCTGCTGGTTTTATTATGCAATCATTAGTAATTTCACTCTACACGACGAGATGAAATGTATTACGTATGAATGACATTGCAGTCTAATTTAGGATGCATTACATAGACAAACACTGCTTCAGAATAGGGTTGTAAATTGTAAAAAAGTAAAAATGTTAAAAACATTTTTACAGTTATTAACAGTAGCAAAATTTCGGACTTTTTAACAGGTTATTTACACTTTTTTACACCACTTTTTACAATTTTTAACGCTAGATTTTTTACATATTTATGGGGGGGCTTTTATGGGGGGGAACCTCGAATGCGGGGGGGGAGGTTGCCGAGTGGGGGATGCATCTTAAATTAGACTGCAAGGTCATTCATACGTAATACATTTCATCTCGTCGTGTAGAGTGAAATTACTAATGACCAGTAGCGTAGATACAAAAAATTTTCAGGGGGAGGGCGGTTTGGACCGATGTCCGGGGGGGGGGGGGTAAAATTTTTTAATTTTTTGCTCAACAACTGTATGAACACTAAGCACAAAATTTCTGAGCTTCTTAGCTTGAATAGATTGTAGCCGAAGGCGGCATGCTAAAACCCAAAAGGGGGGTCTGGGGTCTGGGTCACTAGTATTTGCAACTCATAAATGTAGTCGTAATGGAAATAGTTGCACTTAGAGTTGCAATTTTATCATTTCTGAGAATATGATAGCATTTATCAATCGCCTATTACATAATTCTTCACCGTTCTTCGGAAAATCAAGTTCCAAATCAAACGTCTCAATTCATGTCGAATTTTAACATGCATGCAGTTTTTTGAACTAAATATAACATTGCAGATAATGATAAACAAATGGCGTTCTTGCAACTTTAGAGAAAAATTTCGTTATTAAAATTTGGTAAAAATACGTCAACACTTGTGTACAGTTTATATATAAAATGTAGACTGGATTTGGTTAAATTCTATGCTTCCTAGCACTAGTAGTAGGTCTAAATAAAGTAGAAAAACAGTTAATCCGATGTTAAACCTGCTATACAGCTGGATTAAAAGTTTCTGATTATCTTCAGTTTAATCGCAAGATAATCTAAAGGTAATCCTGAACTTATTTGGTGCAACGGTCGATAAAAGATTAACTTCAGATCAACTAAAACTCCATTTAATCTGGAGTTTAACTGGAGATTAGCTGACGATTAAGATAATCTGAAGTTTAACTGATTTGGTGCAATCCCCTGTAAGATTTGTTGATTAATTTTTCATAAAAATTGGCCATCATTTGGAATTTTTTCTAACAATTTTTTCTTCTGAGGTTAATTTGTCATTAACGTCAATTTTGAAACACATTACATCAATCTATGCCTATAAACATGCTCAAAAATTTCATCCTATTTTAATGTATGCTGTGTGTGTAATGTGTGCTGTTAATGTATATTTTAAGATTTTGTGGTGCTACAACAAAGCAGTAAATAAATTAATCCGAACTAAAACCTCCTGACTGGTTACATCAGTTCTTTTTTCATTCGACAGTCCGTTGTCAAATTTTCACTTCGTGGAATTTATTGCTGCTGCTGGTTGCACCAGGTATCACCAATAGTGATGATCATCACTCGAAGATGCAGAGTGTCAGCCAAGAAATAAGCCTCGTAGGCTGGTCAAAAACAACTCAACCAAGTTGCCAGAAGGAGTCTCAAAACCTGATCGACATCACAACAAATAACCTTAATCGTTTGTTTTCGTTATTATGATAAGACTTTTATTGTTTCATTTTTAAGGTAAAGCTGTGCAGTATGGTATAGTGGGCGGCGATGCGAGTGTGATCTGCGAATTCTACAGTGAAAGCGCCCTGCCCGATGGTCTACAGTACCAGTTCGCCATGGACTACTACGAACCCGTGACCAACTTTCCCTGCGAGTTTCCCAGTAAGTTCTGTCGAACCTCGCTCCTATTGTACAAGTTATATATCTAAAAGTATATTTTTTGTCAAGGTGCTCAGCATTTGTCAGGCACTCATTGAGTGAGGCCTATGGAATGCTGCCCTCCGCGGTCCGTTTTGAAAGGCGGACAAGAGACGGAGGGGCGCAGGTCAAGGATAGAAAACTTGAGCACTAAACCTAACACTAACCACTAACTAAGCACTAACCCCCAAGCACTAAAAGTATATGTTTTTGAGCTTACAAAGGATGCAGGTCCAATTATCATTTTATCATCCTACTCTGGACTGCGCCAACCTAAGTTTACGAATAGCTGCGGACTAGCAGAAGACTTACCGTGGACTGCACCAAGTAAGTTTAAGAATAGCAGTAGAATAACAGAAGATTGACTGATAGATTCCCATTAAAGAATAGGACTTCCGCTATTCCGCAGCTATTCTTAAACTATTTGGTGCAGCCAGGGTTAAGTCCGAGTTTTGAATGAAAAACTCGCAGTTTATCTGCTATTCTGCAGCTATTCTTAAATTTTTGAAAGAAAGCTTTTTTAACCTTATAGAGCGTCTTAACCCTAAACCCTTACCGCTAGATTTCGTCTTATCGATCGGTTCAAGGAAAGTGAATAGAAACCGGAAATGCAAAGACTAAACGAGCAGCTGTTTCCATTTTCCCTTGCGTTTCTAAAAAAATGAGGGTTACTCCTTTTCCTCTGACTTACTGAATTATTAGACAAAATGTTAATATAACAAAGAATGCATAATAGGGTAACCTACAAACACTGTAAGTACATATGCCTGTGCAGACAGTCTATACTTAAAATTAACTTAATTTTTGAGAAATTAGCTTAATTTAAAATTAACTTTAATCTAGTTTTGACCTTTCCATTACTATTCCTAACTACATATATATGTGCATGAACCTCAGTTTTTCCTGGCTTCCCTAATTCCAAGAAGCATGAACCATTACACTTTTAGGCTTAATTAGGTTAATTCCTTGTCAATCAATATCTCTATGAGGTATACTTTGATGCAACCTTTTTCAGTTCCCGCCATCCGTCAAGAGACGCTGCTTCGGGTCAACTCGCCGCCAGAATCGGGTCGGGCCGAATGGCGAAAGAAGGTGGGACTCCGGATTCGCCAATGGCCGTTCAATCTTGACGGCTGATCGATAAGACAGTCAATACAATCGATCCCTGCTGTATAATCGTTTGAGATTTGTTTGTAAATAAAAGACTACCTTAGTTGGCTGTTTCGCTTTAGGACACGTAAATTTGACCATGCATGCGTCAAATTAATCATCTGAAGCTGAAACTGAAACTGAAACGTTTTTAGGCAGCCGACTGAAACTGAAACTGAAGCTATAGTGGGTAAAAGACTGAAACTCGGACTGAAACTAGTTTCAGTCTTTCCTTAAATCTTGAAATTTTTAAGGTTTTGAGCTTCGATTCTGTTAACATTGCTGTAAGAGAGGCTGAATAAACATTAAATTGTGCTCTATATTAACTCAGAGAGCTGGAAACTAGAGCTAGGGCCGGTTCCACTAGAACCGGTTGGAACCGGAACCGGAACCTGTAGAATTTGGAACGGGCCGGTTCCAGGCTCAAAAACTGAGCTTGAACTAAATTTTTTGCCAAATGTAAAATAATACAATGTAAGCCGCAAAGATATGTCTATATCTATACAAGAAATAAAAATGCTCCTCTGGAGCATGAAAAAGTAATATGGGTGATGGTGAGGTTGCAAAATCAAGAGAGGACTAGTCTTCAAAATGCTTAATATGGGGCTAGGTTAAAAAATAGAAGAGGACTAGGTTGTGAGCGAATTAATATGGGCACAGCTTCGCCGAACAACCCATATTCGCGGTTTGTAAATGTAAATTATTATGTATACATATCCACGATACATTTGGTGTATAGTTCATAAATAACCTACAGCTACGGTATGAGCTCGAGCTTTATTCGAACTTTTATTTTAGCAAACGTTTTCTTCGATAAGTGCTTCATACTAACCAGCGCATTTTAAGTATCCATTTATACGGAAAACAACTTATATTCAAGAATAATTTAAGACTCTCCCACGATCTTCTATGTCCTCCTGACTTGGACCAATAGCTTTAGCATCATATCCTTAGACCTCTCCTAGTAGTAGAGCCTGCGGTAGTTCAACACAACAAAATGATGATAATTTACGTATATATTCCTAGCAGCGAGTCTAACAGTACATGCAAACAGCTATATTCGAAGAGTATTCAACTGCTTAAATTTTTTATTGACTGACATTGATAGCTCTAAGCTAAGACGAAACGTGAAATCCCGCGAATATGGGTTGTTCGGCGAAGCTGTGCCCATATTAATTCGCTCACAACCTAGTCCTCTTCTATTTTTTAACCTAGCCCCATATTAAGCATTTTGAAGACTAGTCCTCTCTTGATTTTGCAACCTCACCATCACCCATATTACTTTTTCATGCTCCAGAGGAGCATTTTTATTTCTTGTCCTTCTGTCATTTTAAAGGATCCCTTTCCAGCAATGCGGTAATGGATACAAGGAGCTTGAACAGTGCCATGCTAAACGAGCGTAGTCGATTTACAATATATGCCCCCAACAAAACGCCGAAAAACGCTGTTTTAAGGGGTTTGACCACTGGTCAATAGGCCCCATAGACCGTAGTGACCACTGGTGTATCCCTCGATTTCGGCAATATTCCCATTGAAACGAGCGTAGTGGATTTACTATGTATGCCCCAACCAAAACGCCGCAAAACGCTGTTTTAAGGGGTTCGACCACTGGTCAATAGGCCCCATAGACCGTAGTGACCACAGGTCGCACGCTTCCCTCAATTTCGGCAATATGCCCATTGAAACGAGCGTAGTCGATTTACTATATATGCCCCCTACCAAAACGCCGAAAAACGCAGTTTTGGGCCGTTTGACCAGTGGTCAATAGGCCCCCCATAGGCTGTAGTGACCAGTGGTCACTCCCGTCGGTTTCGGCGATATGCTCATTGAAACGAGCGTAGTCGATTTACTATATATGCCCCCTACCAAAACGCCGAAAAACGCAGTTTTGGGCCGTTTGACCAGTGGTCAATAGGCCCCCCATAGGCTGTAGTGACCAGTGGTCACTTCCGTCGGTTTCGGCAATATGCCCATTGAAACGAGCGTAGTCGATTTACTATATATGCCCCCTACCAAACAGGGTTTTTTTTTTGGTTTTCGGATTTGCGTCAACCTTGCGTCCAGCTAATTTTAAGTTGCGTCCCGTTAAGAAATTTTGCGTCCAGGTAAAATTATTGTTTAAGCGTGTTTTATATGCAAAAATTGTATTTTTATAAAAATGTCGATTATTTCTTTAGTGAAACATAATTTAATCGTATGAAAAAGTACTTAGAACGGTGATGCTACTGAGAAGTAATGCACGATTACAAAATATGTGAAATATGCCCTATATACACGACGGGGGGTCTGGGGGGCGGAGCCCCCCAGAAGTTGAGAAAATTTTTTGCGATTACGGAAAAATCCGTAATGCAAATGTTCAAAACGATTTAATTCGCATCTGTTGTATCTAACACATATCATGACCAATTTTTGATATTATTGACACACATTATTCAGATGTTTTGACGTTATAGTTAAAGATTATAGTTATTGATGTTAAGAATTAGTTAAATAGCTATAAAATTAATATCATTCAGAACAAAGGCAGTAATCTTGTTTTGAAAACTCAGAGAACTAATGAATCCCGGAAACATTATGACAACAAAGCAGCGGGGGGTCTGGGGGGGCGGAGCCCCCCAGAAGTTGGAGAATTTTTTGAAATTACGGATAAATCCGTAATGAAAATGATTAAAAAGATTAATTTGTCATCAGGTAGATTTAACTAAAATACCTAATGCATTTTTTGTGTAAATTACATTTGTAAATTATAGAATTTTGAGTTGTTTTCATTTTGAGAAGTAATAATCAATAAACAAAGAGCGTGCATGCGATGCGTAGTGCAGTATTAATCAAAGGCAAAAACAGTGAAATATTATCGTTGGTTACGAATACGATTGATTAACCCTTTAATGCTTGAATTTCTTAAGGACAAACGTTTCTCGATGACTGCGCTAGAATGCTTTAAATAAACCAAACCAAAAATTGGATGCTCTACAAATTTGGTTGACTTCTGGCAATTAAGGGATTAACCCTCAGAAGCTGAAAATGTTTTAAAAATCCAGTCAAGAACAAAATTTAGACTTTAAAAACTGTGTTAATGCAATTGTATGAACCTCATTACATTACATGATCCCAAAAATATGGATATTCGGCTACGGCTACAAATTTTATTAATAATGCACCTTTGACCTGTAATGTATCGATACAGGAAGATAACTCAACTAATAACTCAACAAGTACTGACACATTACAAAGCGTTGGCATTCGATGACATAGTGGAAAACACCAGGGGGTCTGGGGGGCGGAGCCCTCCAGAAACCGAGAAAATTTTTGGAAAATATGGAAAAATTGGTACTGGAAACATTTAAAGTTTTCACTCTTACAAAAGTGAATTTTCTCCCGAAATAATGTTGCGTCTAGCTTGCGTCCCGTTAAAATTTCGTTGCGTCAAGATAAGAAACTTTGCGTCCAGACGCACTTCTGGACGCAAAAAAAAACCCTGCTACCAAAACGCCGAAAAACGCAGTTTTGGGCCGTTTGACCAGTGGTCAATAGGCCCCCCCATAGGCTGTAGTGACCAGTGGTCACTTCCGTCGGTTTCGGCGATACTCCCATTGAAACGAGCGTAGTCGATTTACTATTTATGCCCCCGACCAAAACGCCGAAAAACGCTGTTTAGAGGGAGTTTGACCAGTGGTCAATAGGCCCCATAGGCTGTAGTGACCAGTGGTCACTTCCGTCGGTTTCGGCGATATGCCCATTGAAACGAGCGTAGTCGATTTACTATATATGCCCTCGAACAAAACGCCGAAAAACGCTGTTTAGAGGGAGTTTTCCCAACTTTGACCCTGGGCGAGGAACCACGGGAGCCATGCTGACCAGTGGTCACTCCGGGCGGTATCTGCAAGTATGCTCATCGTTTTCAGCGACCCTGATTTACTATATATGGGCACCACCCCAAGGCCGAAAAACGCCATTTTTCGTGACTTTTAGGCCATTTCTGGTAAAAGTGGGACTTAGAAACTTTTAGCCAAAACAGGCCAAAAAAATGCAAAGTTTGGGCCCATCTCCTGAAAGCTAGGGAGCAAAATTAAAAAATCCCCCTCGTTACTTTATGCACCCCTACTGGTAATTTTCAACAAAAGATACTAGA
Source organism: Trissonchulus latispiculum (assembly GCA_030248195.1). Lineage (NCBI taxonomy): Eukaryota > Metazoa > Nematoda > Enoplea > Enoplida > Ironidae > Trissonchulus > Trissonchulus latispiculum. The sequence continues at coordinate 16,109 of JASAND010019789.1, read as the reverse complement.
CCTCTCCAGCTTCTACCCAGTTCTAGAAAAGTGTGACCAAAATTTGCAAAAAATAGCGAAAGTCCGACTTTGGGACCTTGGCACAGAGCCAAAATTGGCCAGGTGCCAAAATGACCAAAAAAAGGTAGCATGGGGGGATCCTGTCTACCAACATATAATAGTAGTATGGTGCCAAAATGCCCACATCGTTCCAACACTTCGCCGTAAAATGCATTTCCAATAAGCGTTATTCACCGAGAAAAAAAACAAACGCACGGTAACTATCGCCTAGTGCAAAAATTCGAAGTTTCGAATTCGAACCAAAAGTATGGTGGTACTTGTAGTACTACTCGAGTTGTTTACGATGGTAACCTTTTTACCACCGCGGGACCTCTAATTAGCTGGCACCAGGCCAACACGGTCTCCAGGGGGCCGCGCAGACGCCTTTATATACATATTATGTAGGGGCGCTATCGCGCCCCTACATAATATATAAGTGCAATGGTATGTTGTCGAACTAGTTCACCAAAGTCTTGGAATAAAGGCTGCTATTAGCTATCCAAACTGTGACTATTCCCAAGAGTATATAATATAGGAAGAGTGGGAAGCTTATCTCTTCAAAGTTCAAACAGGTTGAGAGATGATCGCCACATTGTGCCGAAATCTCAGGGGGGGGGGGGGGCGTCAACATACCAGTATTCATCATGTGTTTATATGCGTTAAAAGTAATACGCATTCTGTCTGACTAAACGCGTACCTTATGTAAAGTTTACGCGTATAATTGTCTCTCGAGCTCTAAGCTTAGCGTTGTTAAGCGTGTGTTGTTTATATGCGAGGAAACTGAAATGTATGTACCGAAATGTATGTATGAAATGTACCGAAATTTCAAAGGTTGATTAGCTAACGTGAATTAAATTTCAGTTTCCTCGCATAAAACCCTTGCTTAACAATGTTAAGCGGGACCCCTCCGAGATCTCGCGGGGTCCCTTATACACGTAAATTGAACAATAAGGTAGGCGACTAGCCAATAGGATGCATTCGTGAACAAGTAGTGGAACACCCCGCTGCCTTATCTCGCAACCCGTTTCTATTAGGAAGAGCCAAGCTTTCCACTCTTCCTCACTATATAATCCTGATACTACCTACTTCATCTACAGCCTAGGCTATCCAAACAGAACCATTCGAGTTTTATTCCGTATAAATCAAGAAAAAACTGAAAAAAGAAAACAATCAAACCAAACAGGAGGTACAAAAAACCGAAATATAGAATATGTAAATTCGTTAACAACAGACAAACGAAACAAGCAGCACATTGTAACAAAAACAGGAACATTTTAACAAACACTGTTTCAGAAATTAGAAAATCCATTTAAACCAAACCATGTTTTTGGTCTAACCAACATTTGCACCTTTTTTGTCCGAAAAAACTAAACCTAGACACAAAACAGTTGCAAACGTTTATCAAGAAAAGAGTAGAGATAACACTGAAAGTTCAGCGAAGTAGACAACAGGTTAGCCGAAACCTGAACGCATCATAATAGATGGATTCAAACGAAAGTGCCGCCTTACTGCATAATGATAGGTCAAGCGTATACAACGAGTATATAGTCAGGTAAATATATACGGAACACTAAACACACACAAGGCTGTATTATTGGCGTCACACTGCTTATGGTAGGACCATACCCTCTAAAACGTTTTTCAAAAACCATTTATCTAATTTTGTTATCAATTAGCTCATTCACAATCGGTGCAATTGCCATTGCTTACTGGTTCTGGAAACGAGGAAAAATAGTTTCCTTAAGAAAGAATTATCACGAAATCTGCAATTCCTGAAAAAATGAAATGGGGTGGGTGCGTGCAGAACGCCACAAATGATACAGCCAAAAAACAAACTCGGTACTGCTTAAAAGTAATACGTAACAGTTGCTATAATTGAAGCAAAAACCACGGCAAAAATCACGTTATGTGCACGTATATAGGTAGCACAAAATACATATAGATCGTCATATTACTTACGTACGCCAGGGAAAAATAACATATTATACTTCAGATAATTATATGAAGACGCTCGTTGCACGTCGCACGGCATATATAATACGAACGTACCGAAATTGCACAACAGTTACATAACATCGTTGCTTTCATTGCATTATAGCAAAACCCAGTAATTCATGCGCAAGCATACATATATGAATGCAACCAAACGAAATGAAGAAAAAACCTGATAAATTGTAAAGGTAATCCGAGAATTTTCAAACACGGATAGTTCCTTCGAATTTTGATTTTCAATACTCCAAAATAGCTTTCACTTCGAATTTTGATTTTTGGTTGCACAAAGTTAATACAACAGGGCAATACAACAGCAACGACATGAATAATATAAGTATATAGTGTAGTTACTTACACCAATTTGTAGTAGGCAATTACCGTGTACGACGTCGTCAATATAGACAAAATACCAAATATAATCGATATACGTAATAATATGTTAACGCAATGCACTGTAGTAATATGATAATTATTGCGGCATCCGCTAGCCAAACATAAAGATATATACGTACGCCAGTGTGTATATTAAACGTATATCCCAGTTGCAACCAAACACGTAGGTACAACGCCGAAAATAGCAATCGGTTGAATGACCAAAATAACATAGATGCAACATTTGCAAAGTAAATAATGTGTGTACCAAAGCAATACAACAGTCCAGTCACGTATTATACTTACCAAAAGAAACACCATATTATTACCATTGTGGATTATGTACCACCAAACGACGTTGTTTCGCGTATACGCGTTAGCAGAGCAGAGTTGTGCACAGGCACACATTCATGAACACAGAATACAGTACAAAAATAAAGTGAAAAACATAAGAACAACACACAAAATATTATCCAGAAAAATTCTGAAATTCAGAATTTTCACAAGATAGAAAACTGTCAACTTAGCAAATTCTTAAAATAATTTTGTCATTTCCTAAAATCAATGCGAAAAATGTAAAATTTATACAAAATCCAGGACTTCAAGCCTTCAACAAAGGGAACAATGCAAAAATCAGCAAATCAAAACAGAACAAAAAGAAAAAACGAAAAACATGTGAACAAGTAAATAATAACAACGGTGAACAAAAAATGCTGGAAGAAATAAATTCAAGGCAACTGGACAACAATATAATGAATAGCCACACAAAAATCACAGTCGATACAAGAATCTCTGAACATTAGAACGCTAACGATAATGGGAATCCTCAAATTAGAAATTGACTTTAAAATTTTCGAGGAATTCTTTTCGACTTTGCACAAAAATTCGTGCAATTTCATTTCATTTTATCAAGAGTACATATGTATTTTAAATTGAAGACAAGCCTATCATTAAAGTCCAACAAAATAAATCTCAGCTCTATTGGAAAAATCCCTTAATTTGCAATACAAAAATCCTCATTTCCACAGCTCCCCACCCCGTTTAAGTAACACTTTACCCTAAATTATTTTGGAAGACAAGCACAAACAACACGAACAAACAGAATTGTTACAAAGGACTGGTTGAAGGCTAAAGTAGCACACACACACTCTCAGCTTGTTCATCTTAGGCTTAAGCTTGAGCGACAGGTGGCGAAGCAGCATTCTCTGGTTGCGCTACGGGCGGGATCGGTTTGGCATCACCACCACCAACGTCAGGAACGGCGGTCGGGGGAGGGTTCAAATCCTCCGTCAAAATTGTCACCATTTCACCCTTCTTAATCTCAATCGAATCCAGACGGAGGGTTTCCCCGGCGCCCGGGGCTTTCTGGGGGGCGGCCGTGTCACCCCCAGCCCCCTCTTCAGGCTTCACAGCACCTTCCGCCGGTTCAGCGACCCCGGCCTTGCCGTAAGTGATCAGCAAACGCAGGGGACCCGTAAAGTTGACGGTACGACCACCCGCAGCACGAATCTCAATTGGACGCTGAAAAATAAGAAATACCAGTACAGTAAAAGGTAACTATCTGTATGGCATATATGCACTTGGGATTTATACCAAATTGAGGAGGGAAACCTCAGCGTTCACACTTACCTAGCAATCAAGCGAGTCTCTTGCGCTTCCCCCCCCCAGCCGTAACGTTTGCTTTTTTGACCAATAACTTTGAAATTTTGCATGGATGCATACTGGAGGCTTATGAATTCAAAACTGAAAGCTAAAGCTAAAGTTGTAGGCTTAACATGTAAACTTATACCGAGCTAACGAAGCGCTGATTCGAAAAACGAATTTCAGATTTGTGCTCAGCGCGCCCCTGAAAACCCCTGTAGTCAAGTTTTCAGCAAAATTTTTTGAAAAAATTTTCGGTTCCCCTTGGTCCACCCCCCCCCTAACCAAACTACAATTTAACATTTTTTACAATTTTAGTTAATTAAAATTAATTACTTAATTTTTGAATTCATAAGCCTCTTAAGTATGTACCCATACAAAATTTCTAAATTATTGGTAATAAATCAAAAGTTAAGGCTGGGGGGGAGCGCACCCCAAACATGCTACAACTACAGAATTCTGAAGTTACGGAGGCAATGTATGCAATAACTACATACTAATATGATTTTTGCGTGTAAACGCTGCGCTGTATCATTCCAAAAACCTACATACAATACAGAACACAGAACAAAACTTTCTCTGCAAAGTAAAAAATAAAAATTGACCCACTCTTCGTCGATTTCTTGATCCCTTCTCGCTCTCAGATCGTCCCGCTTCAGAATGCCTAAAACAAAAGATTACAAAAATTAGAAACATTTTTCAAATTCAGAAAAATGCAAATAAATTGGAAAAACGAATGGAGAATTAAATAATTGCAGTGAGCTTTCGGTCTAAGTGAATCAATCATTTCACTGTCATTATTTTACGGATTGACACCGAATCGAAAACTGTTCCAAAGCAGTTCAAGTGGAAATTGAAAAGGCCCTTTTCTCCAACAAAATGCTTTTCAATTAGATATGCACCGGGGCCCAGGCCATAAAGACAGAAAGTTGCTCAATTTCTAAAATTTTACAAATCTGGTACAAACACTATATTAAAGTATATACGTATATAGTTTTCGTTCAGCTTAGTGATTATGTATCTTCTTGTTTTTATTAATTTTTGGAGTAAGAAGTTGCAAAAAAAGACAGTTAAAACATCTAAATTTAGCTGAGTTCAGGCCACTGTCGTAGCTGGGGTCTGGCTACCGGGGCCGGGGCCAGGTCCCGGTGCATCCCTATTTTCAATCTAACATCACGTGTTAATCAAACCACAACCGGCAAAACCAGAGAAAGTAGAGCTTTATTCCAGGGGTTTTTGTTATATAACAAGAAGTATACAACACTCAAAAATCGGAAGGGCAAAAATGGGGGGGGGGGGAGAAACGGGATAATCCAAATTCCGGCAGCAGGTCATGAAAATTATGCTCCCCCATAGGTTTCAGTTTTTGCAGGACAAAGTTTGGTACAAATAGGGGGTTCCCATTTGTTGGGGAAGGGCACCTTTTCCATTTGAAAGGAACAAGTTAGGTTACGTACCAACTTCTTATTTTCGGTTTCCGAGATTTTATTCGTAATGAAGTTAACACAAAATACATAGGAGTCCGACCCAAATATTGAAGAGATACATAAATATATACGTACTCTCGTGCAAACTAATGAACTTTCCATTTGTACACGTGAAAAACATCAATAAAAATTTTATGGACCAATACGAGAGAGAGAGCTTACCGTTTCGATTGCTGTGAATCCGGATGCACATGACGATAGTTACCCAGGAATGCGTTGGCCTGTCCCCGAATAAAGCCCATCGGATGATGACCGTCGAAGCGATCGTAGACCTCCCCCTCCGGACCCTGATGGAAATATTCGATCCGGACGCCCTGCATAATGACACCCAGACTCTGGGCATGTTCACGAATTTTGCCTAAAAGAAAAGAAAACAGAAAAAATAGAAAACAAAAAACGAAAAAACGAAAGACAAAGCCTATAATGTGCCGACTGGATAAACGCAATGTGTGTGTAAGCCATTTGCTTTGCAAGATATATACATGTTCACTCAGACGTAGATTGCATAAAATGGTCGCTAGAGGACGACCAACCGCCATTGCTATTGCGCTCCCCCGCTGACAAATTAAGGATTTTCGCCGGCCATTTTGAGTGATGATTTTAGTCACCCAACTTGGGTCTTTCGCGCAATTAGCCCCAGGCCTAACTTTTAATTTTTTTACTTAAAATATTTAAACTTAAAATTTTGTATGTATAGTTGAGGCTGATAAATTAAAAAAATCAAAAATTCTAAAATTTGCAAAGATCTTTAGAAATTTTAAATTTTAAGTTGGTACGGGGGGGGGGGTGGCAAAATCAAAACTTGTGTTTCCGAATTTGCCAAAAACTTGCAAATACGGATTTTCTCGGGCACTGAGCGCGAATCCGAAATCCGTGTTTCAATAAAGCTTTTCGTTGGCTTAATATAAAGTTTTAAGCTTAATATGTAGCTTATCCTGAGCCAATGAAAAGCATTATCGCAAAAAGAATTTCAGATTCGTGCTCAGTGCCCCAGAAAACCCCTGTATGCAAGCTTTCAGCAAATTCGGGGATAAAAATTTTTTGATCCCGCTGATTCCCCCTTACCAAATTAAAATTTAAAATTTGTTATTGGTAAAAAAACCATAAAAAGTTAGAGCTGGGGTGGAGAGACCCGCTCACTTTAATTTCATCACAGCAAAAAACAACCCCACGAGCACAGGTCACCAAGGAAGAAGGCCCAAGCATACAAACCTTTCATCAAAAACCAAGAAAAACGTCAAGAGACAAACGAAAAAAACCCGCTTACTGGCTTCCCGGCCCACACGCATCGGTGACGTATAGAAGATCACCTCCACCTGTTTTTCCTTCATTTCGCTGACAAACTTCTCATATTCGGCAATCGTATTGGCCGTGCTCAGACCCCCATTTTCACCCCCAGCCTCTTCCCCTTCATCGGGTGGGGGGATCTGTGGGGGGCTGCCGCCCTCATTGTCCGTACCACTGGACCGGCGCCGGCGTTGGGACAGGGATCGACGTGGGGGCCGCGGTGGGATCTTGACCCGTCCAATACATTCCGGCTCTGATTCGAAGGTCCAATGGGTGCCACGGCGACTGAGCCGAGAAATTCGCTCCAGTAGGCTGCGGAAAAAGTCCCTAGAAAAAAAAAGCGAACGACAGCAGCTGCACGAACAGCAAAAATCGTAGATTGCAGCAACAAAAAACAAGAAAATGGTTGACTGACTTCTGTTTGCAAGGGGTTTGCTATTTGTTGATGCATGTACTCGAATTTGAAACCACAGTCAGTCACTACAAAAGAGGATGAGTACGCATATTGAGATACTGGGGCTAGTTGTGTGTGTTTTTTAATACTCCTCAATCGTTGGCATCTCTACACTAAGGGGCGTATCTAGGATTTTAAGAAAGGAGGGGGTCCAACCCGAAAAGGGGGGTCCGAGCCTAATTTTTCCTCAAAAATGGCCAAATTTAGAAAAAAATAGCTAAAAATACGAAAAGTTTTCCGAAAAGGGGGGTCCAGCCCCCTGGATACGCCCCTGCCTACACTGTCCGAAGCACCCCACGTTTTTTTTCAGTCGACATTCAAAAGTGTCCAAAAAATTAAGTATACATATATTTTATTCGTAAAACTCTCAAATTCGTAAAACGTCAGATCAATCTTGCCAACTGGTAAAACTATCTATTTTACAGCATGCAAACCTAACAAAAAATTGGCTGCAAAGATCCCAATTCAGCCATTCCTAATGCTAGGTATATATTCAGCAATAAATTCCGAAATTATATATCTGACAATTTAGAAATCTAATGTATTAGTCAGCTTGAAACTGTCGTACCAGTTTTCAATTTTTTTAATCAAAAATAGCTTTCTCAACCCCAAAATCCAAATTAATTCTAATCTAATTTGCATACTTGATAATATCATCCTTCAGGGTTTCCGTTGTCTCCGTAGTAACCACTGCCCAGTGCATAGGCGGCCCGGCCGACTGTGAGGGCCGGCCCCCTGTTACCCCACTGCGGGCCGTGGACCGGCGCATGGAATAGGAAGGACCGCCCCCTCCACGGCGATTGGTTGAGCCTCGGCTCCGTCGGTCACGTGACGACGAGCCCCCTCCGGTACCCCCGGCGGCATGGGGAGTGGGGTCAGTGACCACATGACACTCAGAACCGCCCAGATGCATAGACTAAAACAAGTGGTAAAATAGAAACAATGTGAAGCTACTACACAGGGTATTTTTTAGGCATTTTTTTTCGGGGGGGGGGGGGTGGGGGGGGCCCCCCCCCCCCGGGGGGGGGGGGGGCAATTTTCGGGGGGGGGAGATTTTTTTGCAAAAATGAGCCAAAAATTGGTATTTTTTGGCGTATTTTGCATGGTGAAACGCAAAAAGTTCTCAAAAATGCCAGGATTTAAGCTAAAAATAGCTATCTTTTCGAAAAAATCTCCGGCGAAGCCGGAAATTTTTTGAAAATTGGCCTATTTTAGGCAAAAATTTGGGCCTCCAAAAAATCCCGGGGGGGGAAGCAAAAATCCCGGGAGGGGGCGATTTCGGGGGGGGAAGGCATTTTCGGGGGGGGGGAAGGTCAATTTCGGGGGGCCCCCGCCCCCCCCCCCTGTAAAAAATACCCTGCTACATATACAATAAACAAAATTAAACTACGTATATAGTTAAAATTTAAAAATTGGCAGTAAAATTAAAAAATAAAGACTACAAGAAATAGCCCTCCCCTTCCGATTCCGAGGCCAGAATTAGCCAAACTTGACCACATTTACCTAATTCGCGAAAACAGATGTTCTCAATTTTCTGTAATGTCGATATGCAATGTGGCTTTGTAGACCATGTAAATATAGTCAGGGTGGAGCTATTTTTTGTCAAATGTTTGCAAATATATCTATATCTTGATTAGAGATGCACCGAGGCCGCCACTACCGGGGCCGGGGCCTCATCGTGGCCCCGGCCGGGACCAGACATGTGCAGGAGGGGAAGTTCTGGGGGGGGTGAGCTCCAGGTCTGGGGGGGGGGGGGGTTAACCCCCCCCCCCTCCCAAGCACATGTGGGACCGGTACCGGGGCCTGGAAATTGGGGTGCAAATCAAAAATTTTCTTGAAAATTTAAATGTTGCAATAATTCTTGATATACAAACGTTACTATCGTTGTTTTCATTTATAGCGGCTGGAAAACAAACGATTTGTCATACTTTTTGACTTTTGAAAATTCAAAATTTTGGTCAAAAAATGTCAAAAATTTAAAAATTTGCTAATTTTTGGCCGCGGTCGGTACCGGGGCCTGACTACCGGGGCCGGGGCCAGGCCCCGGTGCATCCCTAATCTTGATAAAATTTGTGGCTGTGGGACTAGGAGTGCCCCAACCACTGGCGGATCCAGGATTTCGTGACGGGAGTGGCGCTAAATTTTTTCAGCGGGAGCCCCCCAGAAGTTGAAGCAATTTTTTTGTTTTCGCAATAAAATCGGTCTTTGGATCGTTACTTTAATTCTTTTCATATATACTGAAGAACTGAGAAGATTTTTTAAACTACATCACATTTTTAGGCAAAAATGATAATTTTCTCCGAAAAATCGGATGCAGTTCAACTCTTTCTCCAGCGAAATTTTTAGGTTTTTTTGCCCTTTCCCTATTTTTCGCCTTAATTTTTCCTACCCTCGATTCGTGACGGGAGACTCCCCCCCCCCCCACTGGTCCTAACTAAAGTCGCAAATGAAGGCCAATCCTGAACTGAACTAAAAATAAATATACCCACCGCAGAAATTGTAATAAGCAACTGTCAAATATATAGGTAGAAACACTCGTGGTAACAAGGTTATCCCAACTAAAAATCAAATTAGTCACAATTCCAAAGATTTAACCCGTCGATTTCAAACACGCAAAGGGTAAAAGCGACACTCGGCTTGGCTTTGACAATGACGCACGCGCAGAAAATGTGCAATGCAATAAGCAATACGACGTTTGCAACAACTCTGAAGTAACTGAAGAATGCAAAAATCGACCCGTTGTTGGCTGGCGGGCCCAACGCGAAAGCGACTGAAAAAGCTTCAGAATATACGTACGTATTGACTGACTGAGACTTAGAGAGAGATAGAGACAGAAATCGAAATAGACAAACGAAAAATACGTACGTATGTTTTCTCTGTGTACGCAATGTAGGATGTGGGGAAAACGTGCATTAGGCGTGTGTGTAACACAAACTATATATCAACACACAGACACACACACACACACACTCAAACTATATTATAAACGTAAGACACACACACACACACACACACTCAAACTATATATAAACGTATATATATATATACAGACACACAAATTTAAATGATGTACACACCACACACATTATGGACAAGCACACAAACCTTTTACTATAGGGCGGACAGCACATAAATACATACGTACGCCCATAAAATATACACAACGGCTAAACGTATATACGTACGTATGTATATATTTAAACAGCAGGGAGAGACTTGACTTGAGAGAGAGTTTGGTATGACTTGGCCCAACTCTGAATTGGCCCAATAACAATGATTGGTTGTTTAACACAATATCACTGACAATATCACTGACAATATCATTGACCAATTAAATTCAAAAGAACGTAGACATGCATACATGTGCATGTTAATTGCAATAGTAGGTTTTATATTTTCGGAAATTGTAAGAAATCAGGGAAGCATTCATTGTAAAAAACTTAAAGAAAATTTTAAAAATAATTTTAATGTTTAAGTTGCTGTCTAAATTTGAATTATAATTTCTTTAACCTTTAACCTCAATTAATTCTTGTCATTGCATTTTTATTCTAGTTAATTTTATTTTTATAGTGAATATATATAGATGTATATAGATTATCAGTCAAATAAAATTAATTTTAACTTAAAAATCTTTATTTTTCACAGAAAAATAGTAATGTTTGTAAACAGTCCCCCTCTTCTCACAGATATTTATACGCCATAAATTCTACCGTAAGACATTTACTCTTTAGTAAAGTGGGCGGGGCTTAGCAGTTTAAGTGACAGTTGGGCCAAATCAGAGTTGGGCCAAACAAGACTACACCAGAAGACCAACTTGTCCAACAACCACAGGTGGACAAGGGGGGATCCCCCCCCCCAATCGGCGAAGTCGTCCACAAGGGGTCGCGAAATTGCTCCCACAAGGGATAAGAAAATTGGCCACAAGGGGTAAAAAAATTAGCCACAAGGGGGAAGAAAATTGTCCAAAAATAGGTTTTACGACTAAATTTTCAAACATTTTCCGGCTTCGCCGGAATTTTTCACTTAAACACACTATTTTTAGCTAAATAACGTCCGAAAAACGTGATTTGGCTAAAAAATCGTTGTTTTTTGTTAAAAAATGGCAAAAATAGCTTAAAAATCGCTTTCGAAAGTACCCTTAAGAAAAATTGCTCTCACAAGGAGAACCCAAATTTGCTTCCACAAGGGTCAGTAAAGTTTGACATCCCGTTCAGGTATGGTAACAACTCAATTTTCCTATTGGCGGGGGGAGTTGCTTATTTTTTCGACCATTTCGGTTTCGCTCATTTTTACACAAAATTTTGTAAAGGTGCACATTTTGTTCACCCATATTAGACCAAAGAATCTGGCTTTTATTTACCGGTGGGGGAGGGGCTAAAATCAACAGATTTTTCATTTTTCGCAAATTTTCTAGACCGCATTCATTCATTTTGGCTCAAAATTATTGCTTAATCTGGAGCAACAGTCTAAATCTTTTGTGTAGTTCAGAAAGGAAAGCCGCACCACACAAAAAATCGCCCATAAGTCTAATTTGCAACCTTTTTTCGGCTTCGCCAGATATATAGTATACACTCAATTTTTACCATCTTAAACACTAGATCTGCTTCTTGAGATATTGGCGGGGTCTCTTGCGCTTTCTCCCCCCAGCCATCACTTTTGAATTTTTTGACCAATAACTTTGATATTTTGCTGAAAACTTGCATAAGAGGGTTTTCTTCGAAAAGCTGACTCGAAAAACGGTTTTCAGATTCGTGCACAACGCCCTGAAAACCCCTATGCAAGTTTTCAGCAAAATTTTTTCAAAAAATTTTTTGGTTGCCCTTGGTCCCCCCTTACCAAACAAAAATAAATTTTTTTAATATTTTAAAATTCTTAAATTTTTTAATTCATAGGCATCCAGTATGCACCCATACCAAATTTCAAAGTTATTGGTAAAAAATCGAAAGTTATGGCTGGGGAAAAAGCGAAAGAATTGGCGAGAAAAACAAGGGATCGCCACATGTATTGCAGAGCAATCAGCGGGAAAGGTTTTGAGCTGAAATTTCGCACGCCACGCGTTGAGCTAAACTTGACAAAACGTAAAAATTTGTGCATAAATCTGTTATATTTTTCAGTCAAGGTATACGTATATTTGTAAGCGCAGGGGTTGGGGGCGCGAAACGGGAGCTCCAGAAAGTCCGCACACACACACCTCCCCCCCCCATGTTTTACTATTTTTAGTGCAAATATGGCTATTTTTGGAAAAATTTAAGACCAGAGAACCCGTTTTTGGTTGGACCCTCCATTCCAAAATTCTGCATACGCCCATGTTTACGCTATTATAATATATATTTCAAATCTAAAAACTTAGATTTAAATTTGTCTTGTCCTGAAGTATTATAAGGGTCTCGGTTGTTCGGTCGTGTTTTTGACAAAACTGTGCATCCCCCCAAAATTATCCCAAAATGTAAGAGAATCCCAAAATTCCGGAGGTGGGAAGCATTTTCGGAGGGAAGGTTAATTTCGGAGGGGGGCGCCCCTCCCCGTGAATATACCCTGATTTTTATATACATAGCCTAAATTTTAAGCAAAAAATTGAGTTTCTTGTTTTGTTGGTCCCTAGAAACCTGCAATCATTCATCTAAACGCGCTTCCCAAGACAGCATACACAGGCTTCTACACACAAACAGGCATACTATTTAGTTCAATGCATTGCATAAACTAGGAAACAACACTAAGAAAAAGCTTAATCACTACACACACAGAAACTAGAGCAAACATATATATTTAGGAATCATCAGTTACTATACAGTTACAGTCGCAACACGTTAGAAGAACACACGACGCAGAACACTAAAAAAAGCGGAGATAGGAAAATGTTACGTCGGTTGCAGAAGTCTAGTGTGTGCGCGCGACAATGTGTCAAAAAAACTAGTTGTAGCAAAAGAAGCAGTGCTATGCAATTGCAGATTGTTACACGCAATCCAAGTACACCCTACACATTAGACCATATGCCGTTTCAGAGATCAAATAACCCTTAGACTGTGTAAAAAAACCTCAAAGCAACACAACAGCAGCCACAAGTGTATGCAAAAAAGGGGTGGGGGAACCGAAACTTTTTATTGTGCAGCATTAAATTAGCTGTAATTATGATTTGCAGTGCATCAAAATCATCATAGGAGGGCCCTTGGGGCGAGACATTTTAGGGGGCAAAAATTTTCCGAAAGAATTTCAAAAAATGTAAGTTATTGTGTAATAGTATTCGCCGAAAAAAGTCTATAGTTCAACAAAAAGTGTTAAAAACAAAACTTTAGCAAGACATCTTCGGAGGAGCCAGAGAAAATTCTTAAAAATTTGGCATTCAGAGCCATTTTTTTCAGGACAAAATTTGAAAATTCGGTACCAAATTGGGCATCCAGAGGGGGGGGGGGTTAGCGGAACGTAGTCAATAGGAGGATAAGCCCGGAAAGCTATAAGCCTATTCTAATAAAGCTATGTAGACAGCGGTTTTGCTGCTGATTAGAAGATGTTTCCGTAAAGTTTGGCATCAAAGAAAGCCAACTGGCATCTATCTGGCGAGTTGTCTTGATTTGTCTTCAGTGGGATGAGCGGGGGGGCGGCGGCCCCCCCCCGTTTCCAGCTCCCATCCCCAGTTACCTAGAGGTGCCCAGATACCACCAAATTTTAAACAGTTTTGGTCAAAAATTTGACGGTCAAAAAGTTCAAACATATTTTGATTCTAAAATCGTCATTTTGGAGACAAACTAAATATTTGAACACTATTAGCTTAGTTTTATAATAGTATAATATGTAGAAAATAGGTACAATTTTCTGATTTTTGCCGCAGCAATGACAAATTGCTGCAAATAGACGTTTACCTAAGATGAAACTGATTAGCGAAAATGGAAATTTTTGAAATTTATTTCGAAAGATCCTACCCCCTGAAAAAACCCAAAGCCAAAACCACCTCCTTTTCAAAATCCTGCATAAATACGGTCCTGGAACCCCCTTCAAGTGAAAAAGCCCAGTCCTCCCCCACGCCCCTTAAAAAAACCAAGGTGCATACGTACATACCTTGAACGTATTTACACCCCGATGATTCATACGAGTCATGGCAAGAATATGACTAGACTTTGGCACATAGTTCATCAGGTTATTCACCATTCTACCCGAATTTGGCAAATCATACAGCAAATCAATCTAAAAATAGACACATTACAATAAACTTAAATGAATTATATATGAAAAAGTACATGAGCACCTGGTGGCACCAGATGTAGTATTAGCTCGGTTACCTTTAGGGGGGGCGTCCCCCCCCCCACTTTTCGGGATCCCTTATCCCTTACACTTTTTTGAGCTTACCCAAACCTGAAGGAGTTTTGGACAATATTTTCAAAAATTTTCACGCTTCACCGCAATTGTTTGGTCTAAAATCGTCTATTTTGGTACTCAAACTCAATTTTTGAGCATTTTTAGCCCCCCCCCCGACTTAGCCCGCACTTCTAGGGAACCCCGTATATATTATGCAAGTTTCTTTAAGCTTTAGGCTACCATTCCCCATTTGTTTTTGGGAAAAAACCTCATTTTTGCCAACTTTAGTGCCAGCAGTTCAACGAGAGTCTTGTGGAAAAATCAACTCAAACCCATTTTCTTTCAAACTGCTAGAACTTTCGCTAATTTTTTCTCAATCTTAAACAAATTAAGAATTTGATATGAGAGATGATGTACAAATCCTCCCCAATCAATGCAAATGAAAAAACTAAAGACGAAGAAATAACAAAAACGAAATCTCAGAAAAATATCTAAATTGTAGTGGATAACGTACTTGATCAACCACAACCAAAGTGACATTGCTGAAATCACTGGCATTACGACTGAGCAAATGACAAAGGCGACCCGGAGTACCGATCACAAGATGATTCACTGAAAAATAGACAAATAAACTAATAATTACGTAAGTAAAAATTATATATCCACGGACAGTGGTAACTAAGTATGTAAGAATTATAATATCCGAGGGTCCTCCTTTCGGAACCTTTTTGAAATTCTTAGCTAGTTTTAGTGCAAACTTTGGCCATCTTTTTGGAAATATGTAGGTTTGGCTGGACCCTCCTTTTTGGCTTGGACCCCCTGCCATTTTTGACAACGTGCATGAAAAACGCTTAGTTCTCAGCTATTATATATATAGTTAAAATTAAAGCTTAAAATAATTTTATTTAAAAATTTTAATTAAAAATTAAAAAATTAAGCATAAAATTAACGAAACCTATATTTAACAATGAACAATTATACATAATATACACGTACAATATACTCCACCCTCCGCCCCAAATATTGGTGCAATTTCCAAGAAAAAACAGCAGTGTGTTAAGAATAAAATTTAAATCAATTAAAATCTGTCTCACTCATCCTTCATTTATAAAAATCGGTTCACGATTTCTTACCAGATCTGAACAGTGTTCGAATATCATTCTCCACCGGTGTACCGCTGACAGCACAGTACAGCTTCAGGGTTGGATCCGGGGCAAGCTCACGAAACAGGTGACAGAGACGTCGAGCACCCGCGCCAGAGTATGTCACAAAGAGCACTGCAAAAATTATGTATAAAATAAGACAGGGGCATTAAGGCATGCACTGGCTTTCTCCTCTTAAGTAAAAATTCTGGGGGGGAGTCTAGGGGAGGGTCCCCTCCCCAGGTCTGAAGGGTGACACAGGTTTCAGAAGGGGGGGGGAGAGTTATGTAATTTTTAACCTAATTTTAACTTTAAAATAGCTAAAAAGCGCTAAAAACTCCGGCGAAGCCGGAAAAGTTTTTGAAATTTACCCTCAAAACCCTATTTTTCCGGCACTTTTGGGTT
>JASAND010019787.1:0-21133 GCA_030248195.1 Trissonchulus latispiculum | reverse complement strand
CATATTTTTTGGCAAATTGTTTGGTTTTTGTGTAAATGCTAAAAATGGCAAATAACTAAATTTTGGAGTTTTTTTAAGCTAAAATAGCGGAAATTTAGGTAAAAATCCGACGAAGCCGGAAAATTGTTTGAAAATTTAGGCTAAAATGGTAAACATGGCAATTTTTGGGGTTATGGTGGGAGGTCGGAATTTATGGGGGCTCCTCGAATAGGGGTGGGGAAGGTCGCCGAATGGGGGGGCCCCGGCCCCCCAGTAGAAGTAAGCCAGCCCCCCCCCCCCGAAATTGTGTTGCTCCCAGGAATTTTCCTGCCACGTGTATAAACTTTATATTTTGGTGTATAAACAAGCACCGCGCCTCAAATATTGTAATTTCAACGAATGCTCTGTAAAAATTCCAGGAAGGTCCTGTGAAATATAGAAAAATTTCTCAGCTTCTGAGGGGGCTCCGCCCAAGACCACCGAAAAAAATTTATATAGATTCCCCTCCGAAATTTTTTCTGGTTACCCGGCTAGTGGGTCAGGATCACCTATACTGGGCAAAAGCTACCTAAAAAGACTAATGCCAAATTTGAATTCTACGCACCGAGAAACCTTTAACAACAGGCGTGTTTTTAGGATTCTGGGACCTTGAAATAAAATTTTCCCCGACCCAGGTCACGTGACCCTGTGGCCATGGGCCATGGCTACGTGGCAATGTGACCACTCCAGATGCGAAAATTATACTCCCGCAAATTGTTTGTTCTGTGCTCTTCAGAGCAACAGAACACAAAATAAGTGGATTTCTGGCTTCCTGATATCAATAATTAAGGTCAAGCATATTGGCCTGGGTACCCCTGCCCTTGGTCCGGGGGGCCGAGAACCAAAATTCTAAGTCCAGCCTGCGCAAAAGAAACTTGGGGGGTCCAATTTTTTACATAATAACACTATGGCCTATGCTCTATTTATGCATGAAAGAACAATTTCCTAGCTGTATCCATCCTAAAGTCAGATCCGGTGGTGATTTTGTTTTTGTAAACAACTGATTTTTTGTGAATTCGTTCACAAAAAATCTCAAAAATTTTTTATTACTTACGCTACACAAGGACTATCGGTATGAAATTTGCACCATATGTAAAGGGGGTCACTACCGTTGCATACCCCCCAAAAGTTTTTACATAGGACTTCAATTGGGAAATTGCCAGCAAAAAATAGGATTTTGATTTTTTTGGAACATTAGTAAGTCAATCGATAGTGAACAGGTTCATGCATAGGTGTGTTGGGGACCCCCTCCCCCAATGGAGGAATCGCGGGCTCCCCTAAAAATTTTTCCCAACCCCTCCCCCAAATCGGCCTTCGGCCGACCCCCCCCCAAAACTTTTCAAACCCCTACCTAAATTTTTGAAAAATTTTCTCTAAACTTTCGAAAATTTTTTTAAAAAATTACCAAAAAATAGCCGAAACATTGCTAAAATTCGCTTAAATACCTCTCAAATCGTTAAAAATAGTTGAAAATTGAGAAAATTTTTTCAGCTTTTTAACGAAAAAAACCCGATTTTTTCCGACCCCCGCGAAAACTTTTTCTTACCCCTCCCCCCATATCGACTTTTTTTCGACTCCCCCTCCTACTTTTTTACCAGACCCCCTCCTACTTTTTTCAAACCCCCACCCCACTTTTTCGCCAGCCACACTATGGGTTCATGGTTTGCTAACAAGATAATAATAAGTATAAGTTTACCACCATAAGGCATGTGAAAAATCAGTGTGCTAGAATATGTACCACCAGCGCAAGAGAAAAACTCCACGTAGAAAGTAGGTCTGAAAAATGACAATTTTCAAAGTTCATTTTTTCCGGGCAAGTTAGGTATTTATCATTCAAAAACTTTTCTAGTATCATTCGAAAACTCTTGGCCTGGGGATTTCAAAAATGTAAATATTAGCTTTTAGTTCCTTACCGTTAATTAGTTATGCCTAATTAAGCATTTTGAAAACACGCAAACACCTTATGTATAGGCGCATATTATCCTCTCCGAGCTTATGATACACCGCCTTAATTTTTCATTCCTCCTGCATAATTTCATTTTAGCATTACCTCTTTTGTTTGTTCTTTGGAATGGTATTATGGACAGTTGGCTTCGAATCGTGGTAGTATCTGGTGTTGGATGCTGGTTAACGTTCAAGTTGGTTCGAGAGTTCATGCCAATATTGATCAAGGCTGAATTGTTTGGCGTAGATCAGTGCAAGAGAAAAGATGTTTTGCGGAAAGTGTGAGTTTATTACTGTGAGGCAAGCAATTTTGCTCATTTCGTGAAATCGGCTTCAGTTGCAGTATCGGCAAAATATTATTGATTTTCAGAATTATATATATTTGCCGAATGTATATATAAATAAATAATTAATTTATATCATAGGGGTCGCGGCAGCGACCCCTATAATATGTGTCAAAAGTCCCTGGAAACAGTGTAAAATAAGCTGCGCAAAATCCTGCGCATATTTCATGCGCAAACTGTAGAGCACATCGAGTTTAGTATATATGTCTGGGACCACTAGCGTAGCCAGAAAAAAATTTCGGAGGGGGGCAAGCCAAAAATTTTTCAGAAATTGGTGCTGAATCGGAACCTGTGGATGCCGGTTTCAAGTGGAAGCTGCTATTTTGGTGGTATTTTGGAGGAAAATTAGCGCCGCAGGCGAAATTTTTTTGGAAATATCTATCAAAATTCTCATTTAGTGTTAAAATTTTCTCTTTCGCCTCCGATTTCGGGGGGGGCATGCCCCCCTCGCCCCCCCCCTGGCTACGCGCCTGTCTGGGACAGACATGAGAAGACTGGATTTCCACAGCCTACACTGGCAGCAGCTTTGCTTAGTCAATTGAAGCCGGCAGAAAAATCCTTAGTTTGGACAAGTTTACAATTTGCACGCTACATGCAGTGGCGCATATAGAAAACTTTTTCGCGGGGGGCTGACGCGTACCTTAGAAAAATTAGAGGGATCTGGGGATCGAAGCTCCCCAGAAGTTGACAAATTTTTGGAAATATATAAGGTTTGAAATTCAAAAATAGGCGTATACTTATTTAAACAAAAATCTTGTAAATTTCTCTCCGACGGCCGAAATTCGCCAAAAGTTTAGCGAATTTCGCGTAGATTTTAGCGAAGTTCACTAACTTTTTACGAAGTTCGCGAAGATATTAGCGAAATTCCTTTAAACTTCACTAAGATCATCGCCAAATTCTCTAAAATCTGGGCGAAATTATGCGAAGTTCGCTTATGTTTAGCGTGTTTCTTGTTTTGAGCTATTCTGTAGAAGGAAGATACGTAGATCAAATTTGGCATTTTTGGGTTATGCATGGGCTACTCGAGGTGGGGAGATCGTTGATTGAGAGAGGGGCGCACATATATAGTAAATTATTCCATTGGGGGCGGGCCTCAGAAAAATTAGGGGCGTTTGGGGACTGGGGGCTTCGCCCCAAAAGTTGAAAAATTGAGATCTGAGAATCTGAGAAAAATCTGAGAATAAGGTTTGAAAAGCAAAAATAAGCAAAATTTGAGTAAATTTCGCGCCGCAAGCGAAAAAATTTTGAAATCTTCAATAAGGTTAAAAGTTTGAAATTTATGTCCGCGCGGAACGCTGACAATAAACATTTACCTTTACGTCAGGAGATCGGCAAGGTCAGAGTCGGTCGTCTACAATGGCCTCGACTGTTGCGTAGTCCTTATTACTCTTCCCTCGGGCGTAGTCCTTATTACTCTTCCCTTATTATATTGGGCATTCTTGGCTTGGCGCGCATCGCGCGCCTCATCTTCGTAGTCGACGCACTTCGCGCGCCCTGCGTACTCCTTTACACTGGCTTGCGTAGTAAGTGAGTCCAGCCTATACAGTCCAGCGGAGTGTAGGCTATGCCGACCTGTGGTTATGTCCGGTTTCGGGGTGGCGCGGCCGCCCCCTCTGCCTCCCTCCCTAAGTCCGCCCCTAGGTGGGGTGGGTGCTGCGGCATCCCCCCAGTTAGAATATGTAAGCCAGAGATAGAATATAAGTCAGGTGTACACAATTAGTTAGTTTCGTCTGTTACTTTTTTCTGTGTAAGTCACGCTTGAACAAGCACTTTTAGTCTAACTCACAAACTGAACGATCTGGGCATTTCCAGCCGGTGACGTTTGGTTTTTCTGAGTAGTATATGTGTTAATGAACCTTTTTGACAATTTTCCGCTGCCCGGCCGGCCACCTGTGCGGCCGGCCAAATGTGGCCTGACCGCTAAGATGTCCAAAAAGGCCAATTTTGTGTCACGGCTACAGGGCTCAGGGAACAAGCTAGAGACGCGCTTGTTGCATAAGAAACTTTGGGATGGGTAGCGTGTCATAACGAGGGCGATTTTCGATATCTGTCCAGGATCGTTAAGGCGGCCGGCAAAGTTTCTCCGGCCAAATAACCATTTCGGAAGTCCCGACTCCACAGAAAATAGTCAAAATAGGCATAAATATGCAGTTTTTGGGCCATCTAGTGGAACGCATTAGACTTGCTGTAAACAGCTAAACATATGAAACTTGGTGATAATTGTGTCTGTAGTAAGGGGGAACTGTAGCTATGTTAGTTGGTGAACTCTCTAGCTTCCATCGTGCTGTATCTGCTGTCCCAAACACAGCACCGTCGATAACAAGTTATTAGTTTGTCACTGGTATTTGAAATTCGGCATACAGATAGTTTGGGACATGACAAACTTATAGATAAGTTGCGTATACTTATTACGATGTTACTATATTTGCGCTGCAGTAGAGTGTTGCAGAAGTACAGCACGGCCTATTACTAACTACAGATAACTGGCAATTCTCTGAAATTGTGTAGGCAAGTGCAGAATAGTATTGGAAATCTTGCCGTACAAGTCTCCTTTTTTGGCAGTGACGTTTGTGTCTAGTGGCACTGCAGTAGAGTGCTGCTGAAGTACAGCACGGCCTATAACTAGCTACACAAAAGTTGCAATCATTCGAAACTTTGCGTAATAGTGCGGCAGAGCATTAGAAACCGTGCCGTATAGGCTTCCTTCACTTACAGTAAAGTTTGCATCTTGTTGCGCTGCAGTAGAGTGATGCTGAAGTACAGCACGGCCTAATACTAGCAACAGATAAATAGCAATCGCCTGAAATTCTACAGGCAAGTGCAGAATAGCATTAGAAATCGTGCCCTACAAGTCTCCTTCTTTGGCAGTGACGTTTGCGTCTGGTTGCGTTGCAGTAGATGGCTGCTGAAGCACAGTATGGCTTATAACATTCTACAACTTTCGAAAATGGGTTTTTCTGCCCAAATCAAGAAAAATGGAGAAATTAGTACTTTTCAAGCTTCTTTGTTCTATGGCTTGGGTAGACTATTAATTAAGGGGGGAATTAAAGTTTCTTTGATAAAGCTTTAACATTTTTGCTTAAGTTTTACTGAGAGCCTTAAAAATGAAATAGGACAAGAGGAAAAATGCTCCAATGGACCATGAAAAATGCAATATGGGTGACACTGGGTTTAAGCGGACAGAGGGCTGGGTTTTAAAACGTGTATGGGAAGGGTAGGTTGTAAATGCCAGGACTAGGTTAAAAAGCGCACTAATATGGACCAGCTTAACCACTGAAGCTGAACCACCCATATTCGCGGGGACGCATGCTCCACTCCGCATTTGACCTTTATTGTCTTAAGTTATAAATTCGTCAGCTTTCCAGGCGAGCTTGCTGACTTTGAAATATTAAGCTTTACATACTTCAAGCATTTTATAGTGAGCTGCCAGGCAGAATTTGTGATACCAGTTTTTACTGTATTATGTTGCATTATATGCATTAATTAAATTAAGTTGCATATTATGTAATTATTAAGTGTTACGAGCACAACTTACATAAGCAGTTGTTGCAGAAACAGGGTTATGCTCACGAATTGGTATATATATACTGTTACTGAAGAACTTCCGTCAGCATCAGTGAGTCGGGGCAGTTTCCGCGATTATGGGTTGTACAGCGAAGCTGGTCCATATTAAAGTCTGACACAAAAATAATTTAATAATAATAATAATAAATAAATAAGTTAATTTTTTGCGACGTTCGCAAACTCTGCAAACTTCGCGAAGCAAGTGACATATCGCTGAATTCAGAGAAGTTCGCGAAAAAGTTAGCGAACTTCTCGAAATCTTTAGCTAACTAATCCGAGGGGTTTTATCCATATCTACCAAAAATTGGCAGAAAAATTTAAAACTTAATTTGGACTCAAGATTTGGTGTCTTCGCGAAGTTCGCTAAAGTTTAGCGAAGTTCGCATCTTTTCGCGATATTTGCCAAGATTTTAGCGAATTTCGCGTAGATTTTAGGGGAGTTCGCCAACTTTTTGCGAAGTTCGCGAAGATTTTAGCGAAATTCCTTTAAACTTCCCTAAAATCTTGGCGAATTTCGCGAAAATATGCGAACTTCGCGAAGACACCAAATCTTGAGTCCAAATTAGATTTTAGAATTCTTCTACCAATTTTTAGCAGATATGGAGAAAACCCCTCAATTTAACTAGCTAACGAATTCGCTAAGTTCGCTAACTTTTTCGCGAACTTCTCTGAATTTAGCGAAATGTCTCTTGCTTTGCGAAGAACTTCGCAAAAAATTAACTTTGTTTTGAGCTATACTGTATATATTTTCGGAATCATTGCAGCGAGATAAACATTTTTATAAAATTTAATTTCTTTTTCGGTTTTTCGGGGA
Source organism: Trissonchulus latispiculum (assembly GCA_030248195.1). NCBI lineage: Eukaryota > Metazoa > Nematoda > Enoplea > Enoplida > Ironidae > Trissonchulus > Trissonchulus latispiculum. The sequence continues at coordinate 14,449 of JASAND010019787.1, read as the reverse complement.
ATTTTTTCGGACCGTTCAAGCTATTCAGCTTATTATTTCAGAAAAATTTTCCCGTCCGAAGACGCATCGATTGACACAAGAACGAAAAAAATCGGTTGAGAAATAAGCATTTACTCCAAAATTTCGTTTTTCCGTTTCCTTTGATGTTTGCCGGTTTTTGCAACTTTGACTGGTTATTACGCGCGACTCGCTCAACGGAAAATTTTTTCAATTAGATTTTCAGGACCGCCTAGGCGCCCGCTTTCACCTGATACCTAGTTTTTTTGAAAAGTACCACTTTTTGACCAAAAATTTCGGCAAAGCAGATTTAGCAAAAGTGAATAAAAATAACATAGTCATAAAATTCATGCTGAGCTGAATACAAAGATATAAAGCTTTTGTTGCTACGACTTATATTGCGCCAGCAATGAATTTTTAAACAATATCCCTTATTTCAGCTGGTTTTAATAGTTTACACTGCTTCAGTCAAATCACGACGGCAACATCAAAGAGAGCCAAAACCAACGAAAAAAGAGATATTGTTTAAAAATTCATTGCTGGCGCAATATGAGTCGTAGCAACGAAAGCTTTATATCGTTGGATTCAGCTCAGCATGAATTTTATGATTATGTTATTTTTATTCACTTTTGCTAGCTTTGCCGAAATTTTTGGTCAAAAAGTGGAATTTTTAAAAAATCTACTTTCAAAATTTGAAATACCACATATATCAGGTGAAAGCGGGCGCCTAGGCGGTTCTGAAAATCTAATTGAAAAAATTTTTCGTTGAGCGAGTCGCGAGTAATAACCAGTCAAAGTTGCAAAAAGCGGCAAACATCAAAGGAATTGGAAAAACGAAATTTTGGAATAAAATGATCATTTCATGCGTCTTCGGACGAGAAAAGTTGTCTGAAAGAATGAGCTGAATAGCTTGAATGGTCCAAAAAAATTACCCGAAAAAACGACATTTTAAAATTTTTGAAATTTTAAAAATTTTTGAATTTTATAAAAATGTTTGTCTGGCTGCAAGGATTCCGAAAATATATGGTTTTATGGGGTTACGACGTATATTTAGTTCACAGGAGGCCTTACAGATTTTGTACACCCATTTTTGTGTCAGATTTTAGTGCGCTTTTAACCTAGTCCTCTGTCCGCTTAAAACCCAGTTTTCATGCTCCATCGGAGCATTTTTATTCTTGTATACGTATATACGTAATGGATAGTTATAGAATTTTTGTTTTAGTCCTGAACCAATGGGTGCAGTGACTGCTACTGCGTATTTAATGCTGATGTTTATACTAATTCCGTTCCCATTCTACGGAGCTTTGGTGGATGACTCTCCTGCTTTTCCACATAATAAAGTCAGTGCAACGTTTTACTTCAAAACGCATTGACATTTTGTGCAATGAAAGGATTGATTTTTGCGCTTTTGTTTACCATGTCCTAGTGCTATGTTTATTTTGCCGCAATTGTCAAGCAGTTGCGTCTTTCACCTCCTAATCCTATTATGATGGTAGTTTGACTGGTTTGAGACCACGTTATCTTCGCTAAGGTTAGGAGCGACGCCTTCAAAAACATGATCACAAAAAAGATTTCACTAATTTGGCAGTCAGATTTGCTCCTCTCTTTTGTAGTTTGTTTATTTCTTTACAGTTTGTAGAATTTGTGGCTGGACTCCTCTCTATTTGTTGTATGATCTTCCTGGGATTTGGAGATGATGTACTGGATTTACGATGGCGTCATAAGTTGCTGCTGCCATCTCTGGCTTCCCTTCCACTGCTTATGGTCTACGCAGCTAACATTAACTCCACCACAATTATGCTGCCGAAGATATTGGTTGGACTTTTAGGAAATAGCATTAATTTAGGTATTCTTTCTTACACATATATAATCTTATTTATATAACAACAGTTTGCTTTGAATCATAGTGTAACGTCCAGTTGGCAGGAGCACAGTTAAATCGACTGTTCAATGGGATTGGAGTTTGTGGAGACGAGGATGCGAACAGCTTTGTAATCTTTTATCGGATACGCAGTAAGTTGCCTTAAGAGATTCGGCCACCTGTTGTGCGAGTAGTTATGTCTTAACTGTACTAAATGGGTCGGGGGTTGGTTTCGCCATAGTGTGACGAAAAATTCAGCTGTTACCCAGCCAAATGCTATTTTCATGCGCATGAAAACATTAATTTGTTTTCTTCCATTGTATGCTCAGATATTCTGTTTTTAGGAATTCTGTATTATATTTACATGGGTATGTTGGCTGTGTTCTGTACAAATGCCATTAACATTTTGGCTGGTGTAAATGGACTTGAAGTGGGACAGTCATTGGTTATTGCTGGATCGATTATTCTGTTCAATGTGATTCAATTATTTAGTGAGTTGGAAATCAGTATTTTTTGTAACGTCATATATTCTAAGTACGTATATAAATCTGGTATATAGTTTCAGGGTATTTTTTAAGGATTTTTTCCGGTGGGGGGAGCTTCCCAGGGGGCCCCCCCCGGGCCCGGGGAGGGGGAGATTTTTTGCAAAATGAGCCAAAAAAATGGTATTTTTGGCGTATTTTGCATGATGAAACTCAATAACTGCTCAAAATGCCAGGATTTAAGCTAAAACTAGCTATTTTCACGGAAAAATCTCCGGCGAAGCCGGAAAATTTTTGAAAATTGGCCTATTTTTGGCACAAATTTGGGCCTCCAAAAAATTTCGGAGGGGGGAAGCAAAAATCCCGGGAGGGGGCGATTTCGGGGGGGGGAGGCATTTTCGGGGAGGGGACGGTCAATTTCGGGCGGGGGGGCCGCCCCGCCCCCCCCCTGTAAACAATAACCTGAGTTTTCTAACTAATTTTGCAATTTTTTCCTTCAATACTAACCCCTTGTTGCTGGCTTATTCTTACTGGAGGGATGATTTTCAATCAGAGACCTCAACCCATTCAAAGAGCCAATATGAATCCTCACCTCCCCGTAAACCAAAATATTTTTCACATTACTGTTTCTACTTCAGTCTTCAAAACTTTTTTCGGCTTTGCCATTCGGTGGATTTACCAAACCCCATACGAGAAGCAACCTCACATTTTCCCAAACTTTCATTTGCTCTCCTGATTTTTTAAGAAGTTTGCATTATTTTGTCTTGAAAATCTAAACACCTTTTTGGTTTCTTAGATTTCAGCTATTTTCAGCGATTTCTGTTGCTTCTTAACCATATAAGCCTTGGTTTACATTAGTGGGGGGGGCATCCCCTTCCCCCACTCAGTCCCACCCCTTTTTGGGCTTCCCCTCCACTCACGCTCGGGTGCTTAAACATTTTCAAGTTTTTAGACTGCTTATCATGATTTTCAAGCATTTTCCGGCTTTGGAGGAATTGTTTGTTAAAAAATCATCTATTTTGATTCTAAAACTTACTTTTTGAGTACTTTTTAGCTTAGTTATAGCAGTTCGTGTGAAAATCAGGCTATTTATTTTATACTGAAGTTTTAGAAATTTAGCTTATTTTATCCGCCACAACTGCTCTCTCCCATCACTCACCCCTCCCCCAACTTATTTTTGCCTAAAATAAACCTAGTAAACGCCAAAGCTGTACGTAATCTATAGCTAAAAGCACCCAAAATTTGGTGGGGAGGGGAGTGCCAATAAAATTGGGGAACACGAAATTATGTACTCCAGTAAGACAAGTTCTAGCTCCTAGGATTTGCCACCGAGTCTCATTGTTGCATAATTTTCGGGTTTTCTCTGTTGCAGGAGTATCCTCGCAACTTTGGTATCATTATTTCTCCTTGTACCTACTGCTGCCTTACATAGCTACCAATGTGCCTTTGCTTTATTATAACTGGTATGGAGTTGTATTAGCGTTTTGTTGCTGTTAGCATGGATCGGTGCAGTATCATACTGTCCTGGCATTTTTAGGATTTTGTAACTGAGGGAAGGCAAGATCTAAATTTTTAGTAAAACAATTAACATTTTTTGGGTAAATTGCTGTTTTAAGCTTAAAATTAGCTTTTAAGTTAATAAATTAGCGAAATATGTGAGAAGACTTTGATTATTTGACTTCGAAGAAATAATTTTTCGACACTTTTGGGCGACCGAAATGGGCGGCTCCGAAAACTATTGCACCCAGCTGCTCCTACCTTTCTAAAAAATGTCAGCTCTCATGAATTAATGATTTGCGACTAAAACAAGTACGAGTATGAGAAGTAATTTTGAATTAGGAAATCTTTACAATTGGTGAATTTCTGGATACTTACGTATATGAGTGGAAGGGTTGAGTCTGTATGGAAGAACTTAGAACGCGATAATTTTCCTAAATTTGACACTGTTAATAATTGTGATTTGTATGCTCGGTTCCGGTAGTTGTTTCTTTTCTGCCATTGATTTCCAATTTCTGTCTTTGACGAGTCGACACATTTTCCTTTTTACAGTGCTGGTGCGAGCATTTGCAGAAAAATTTGAAAGACCCTAATTTACTCAATTCTTGGAGTTAAGCGATAATTTTGATATCATTTTAAAGCTTAGAATTTTCTTGTTACAATTAGGTAGGTCGGTAGAGTACAGCTGTCTCATTTCAACTATGCGCTTGAACATGTGTTAACAGGAAAACAATTTTTGAACATGGATTTCTTAAAGTTAGGGTAAGCTAACGAAAAGCGAGCACTTCAAGCTTTAAAAGTAATATCTTCCCGAGGGCTACTTTTTCTGAAATTGTTAAATGCACGGTTTTTTTGGGCAAAAGCTCAGCAGTTTGCCCACTGAAAAATCGGACCACAGAGGTAAAAGAAGTGAACATTTCTATTACGGTTTTATTGCTAATTTTCAAAAAATCCTCAATTTTTTCTGGGGGGCTGCCGCCCCCCCCCCCCCGGCCCCCCGCCGGGGTTCCTGTGTCACTGCTAAATTATAACTTGATTAGCTTTACTTCACTTCACTTACTGTCTATTTCTAAATAATATGTCTCCTCGAAATGTTGCAAAATTTCTTTATAAAAAAGATGGAATGTATTTATAGAAAAATGCAACTGCAGAAAATCGAAACTATGACTCAAAACATGTGCAAAGATACCAAAATTTGAAAAATTCGTTTAGCTTCTGGGGGGCTAGCCCCACAGACCCCCTGCTGTTGTTTTAATATGTTTTAACATAACGGCACAACTAACGAAAACGACCTCAAATTCGATGGTATGGAATAAATCACGTTATTAATTAGAGCAAAGTTAAACTTAAGGTTAAAAATCGCTTAGCAAAATTTTGTAATTTTGCCGACCGATCTCTAAATTTGCCCACTCAATCCTAAGTTTGCCCACTAAAATGCCCACTGGCCGTTTTGAAAAAAACCCTGGTTTAATGTTCAAGTAAGCTCAAGATTTTGAGAAAAATGTAAAACTAAAGTCTGACCAAAAATTCTTGGAACCGAAATGTGAGCGGCTGTCCTGAGTTATCATTTGAAGGTAGCCTATACAATGTATATATTTTTCGAGTCCTCAGGAACCCCAGATTTCGAAAATTCGAAAAAATCCGAAATTCCGGAATTCATTCACGGAAAATTTAAAATTTTTGGTTTTTCGCCCAATTTTTATCGCAATCAAAATTTGGTTCTCACAGTCGATTAGAGACGGTCCTGCTACACAATTTTGCTCTTAGAAGCTTTTCACGAAAATACACCCAATTTCCGGAATTCCGGGTTTTCTAAATTACCGGATTTTAAAAATTTCCTCCAATACCCACAAGATGGGTATCATTCGAAAGCTCTTATCGGGCTGAACAACTTTTGTAATAGAACGAACTCATGAAAATGCACACAATTCCCGGAATTCGAGAAAACCGGATTTTCCGGATTTTAAAAATTTTCTTTAATACCCACAATATGGGTATCATTCGAGAGCTCTTGATGAGCTGAACAAATCTTGTAATAGAACCAACTTGCAGAAATGAGCCCAGTTCTCGGAATTCACGAAAAATTTCCAAGCTAGAGTGAAATCCGAATTTGTGAATTCCGGGATTTAGGTGCATTTTCAGACATTGGTTCTATTACAAGATTTGTTCAGCTCATCAAGAGCTCTCGAATGATACCCATATTGTGGGTATTGGAGAAAATTTTTAAAATCCGGAAAATCCGGATTTCGCGAATTCCGGGAATTGAATGCATTTTCACGAGTTCGTTCTATTACAAAAGTTGTTCAGCTCGATAAGAGCTTTCGAATGATACCCATCTTGAGGGTATTGGAGGAAATTTTTAAAATCCGGTAGTTTAGAAAACCCGGAATTCCGGAAATTGGGTGCATTTTCGTGAAAAGCTTCTAAGAGCAAAAATGTGTAGCGGGACCAGCTCTATTCGACTGTGTGAACCAAATTTTGATTGCGATAAAAATTAGGCGAAAAACTAAAAATTTTAAATTTTCCGTGAATGAAATCCGGAATTTCGGAATTTTTCGGATTTTCGAAATCTCGGGTTCCTGAGGATTCGAAAAATATATACATTGTATAGGCTACCTTCAAATGATAAGTCAGGACAGCCGCTCACATTTCGGTTCCAAGAATTTTTGGTCAGACTTTAGTCTGATTTTCGTCAAAATTTTCAAGTTTGGAGCTTATTTCTCTCGAAGAGAAAGACAAAACGCTAAACCCTGAAAAATAGCCTTCCACAATTGTCCTAAAAATGGGTGTGCAAAGCCGTTTTCTAATTGGTAGCATGAGTTGAGAGAAATCCGTGTTCAAAACAATCTGGTTGCCATTTTCAAAATTTGTCATTTTCGTTGCTGTGCTTAGGCCGAGATGCTTCAGACAGCTCCCAGTTGGTCATAAAATGTCCTAGTACAAATATAGACAATATACCTGATCGACGGACCAGCGCTGTTGTAGCTGTCGAAATCTTGCAGTATTTGATTTTTCGAAAAATGATCATTTTTGGACCTTGAAAATGGGTTTTCGCTGTTATCTCTTAAACCGTAAAGAATCGAAGAAATTCTCAAGAGCAAAATTGTAGGTCTTGGTGAGATGATTCGAATGACTATAAGTTTGTCTATCTATGGTGATCACAGTGCAAGTTATGGCTGATTAAAGCTAATTCTCCAAAACTCGAATTTTCACGCAGCGACTTTTCCAAAATGTTTTCAGGGCTAAATGATGTAATTGTAGCAAACGTGAATAAATTTCACGACAATTGCGCTTTTAATGCACAAAAATACACGAACCCGAACCAGCACCTTAAGGTGGTGATTCCCTTTGGTCACATAAAGTTTGCACCATTATAACTCATTCATTACTTGGTGTTAAGAAGCCATTTTTATATCAAAATGTAGCTTGACATTTTCTCTTTTTAATGAGTACAATGAATCTAAGTTTGGCTTTCCAAAATCTTTTTCCTGTATTTTAGAAGAAGTATAATTTTTCAGATTTTTTGCAGGCTGAAGTAGATTTTTTCGCAGGACATCGGTTAGAGCATTCGATACCTCTATCAAATAGCTGGGGACCTTTTTTTAGTTATTGTGATATCGCTCTTCGTTATGGAGAAATAAACTAAAATGTCTGCGCAACCTGGATTTTGCCTACTTTTCACTACTTTGGCAAGCCACTACTTCAGTTAGAAAGCAGCTATCGGGGCAACTAAAAAAGGGTCCCGGGGTATTTTTGTGTAGAACACATCTGCTAAGTGGCAACTCTCTAGCTTGCATACTAAATTCTGCACAATTGCTGGAAAAATTTGGTCGTGTTTTTGCAAAAACTACATTTTTTGTGATAGCAGCCTAAGGGATAGCAATTGTACGATGGTCATGCCTCCGATAATTGGCCTCTGTGAGACCTTTAAATTGACACCCTTAGTTAAATTTTACGGCTTTCGTAGCTCAAGAAGTAGTGGATTATTTGATTTCTGCAGAAAGGACAAGTTTTTGACGCCAAAATAAGAAAATTGGCTATATCTCACGATAGGGAAAAGCTAGAAATTTCCTTCCAAAAGCAAAATTGCAGAGTTTAACGAGTTCTTTCGAATGGATATAGTCATAGCCATGCAGTTGCTGCCAAACTTTCAGAAATTGGCAAAAACCGCCCTGAACGCAAATGTTGAATTTTTGAAGCGCGATTGCGCAGAGGGTGTTAGAACGCTAAAACAACTTATTTTGGAAAGTTTCGTTGAATTTCATCCTGGTTTACGCCGTCAATCAACAATATGTGCCCAAAAGGAATCACCACCTTAAGTTAATTTCTGAGTCTTTGGTTTTAGGTATCCAGCGGAGGTTTTTGTGGGTGATACATTTTGCTACTTTTCTGGTATGACCTTTGCCGTTGTTGGAATTCTGGGACATTTCAGCAAAACACTTTTGTTGTTCTTCATTCCTCAGGTTTTCAATTTCCTGTATTCCCTGCCACAGCTCTTTCACTGGATACCATGTCCAAGGCATCGATTGCCCAAGTATGTTTACTTAGTGCGTGCAATGTACGTTTATATTTTCTTAATGACTGCTCCAACTGCGGATGCGCTTGCCCATGGCATATAGTGGTCACTGTTGACAAGGCTGGGATGCACCCGCCACTCGCCAGTGTGTAACGTTTGGCGAAGCCAAGACAGATAACCCTCGGCAAGACTCAGCATGTAAGTTTGGTCTAGAGCAAAGTTTGACTAGTTTGCACAGATTTCTGAAATCCTTGTTTAAACATGGTTTATGGTCTCCTCTGTGTAAATCTCTCTAAAAAGTAGTTCACTCAAATTACCTTATTTCAAGCATTAAAATGATGGTATCATTTGGTTTAAGTTTTAAAAGTGGACAAGTTATGACGGTTTGAAAATGACTGCGGTAAACGTTACCACTACTTTAAGCTTTAAGCTGCTGAAAAGATTTAGAAATTTCTTGAACTTTTGACCCAGGAAATTTTTTGTCCAGGCAGTTTTTGTCTCTGTGAGTGTCAGCGGATTCTTGTGAATTATGAGTATTACTGGATTTATTTTAGTGTGGAGGGCGCCCTCCATTTATGGCATCCCTGCACTCGAACACCCCTCCTTCCCACTCGGCCGCACCCACACTGTTTGGGCTTCCTTCGCTCACCTCGAGGCGCCCAGAAATGTCAAATTTTAAGGATTTTTGGCGAAAAGTTTCAAAAATTATTATTGTGGTACGTTATACCAAGAGTACATATATAATACATAAGAGTATGACAGTTATCGTAAGCGCGACAGATCCTCTGCACGATAATGGCTTACCTCCCCCGTAAATTGGACCCTTCACTTCAAAGAAATTTGTCCGCTGTGACTCAGGGTTTTTTTCAAATTCGGACCCGTGCTTTTCAGTGTGTTTTTCTAAGAAAAAGTGTGTTTTTCTAAGAAAATGTGTGTTTTTTCTAAAAATTGATTTTTCGCGTTTTAAATGCGTTTACGACTAGTTTTACTACATATAACCTATTCCTAGTTGGTTTTTGTCGTTCTAGCGATAAAAGTCAATAGATACTGACGGGTATGGTCGATTTGGACGAAAGAAAGGAAAGGAAGAAAAGCGTATGTGCAACGGGGGGTCTGGGGGGCGGAGCCCCCAGAAGCTGAAAATTTTTTAAAAATCGGTAAAAAATCACAATGGAAACAGTTGAACCTTTTGATTTTGTAAACCATATTTTCTTTTGAAACGGTGCTAGAGATTTAATGCAGCTTAAAGTAAATAATGTGGTAAACTAATATAATAATAAGTATGTACGTATATATATACTTAAACATATACTAGAGGATTACAAAAGAAAAAGGACACAAGGACAGAGGTAGGACGCCAAAGCTTTGAAAAAATGAATGAAAAGACAAGCGCGCCGCAGGCGCAAAATTTTTCAGGAAACGGTCTTCTGTAGTTCAAAACTTTTAAAGAAATTAGTAAAATTTTGCTTCTGAATCTCAAAATTTCGGTGTGTTTTTAAGTGTGTTTTTCTAAGAAAAAGTGTGTTTTTCTAAGAAAAAGTGTGCGAAAACACAGTAAAAAACACAAAAAAAACCATGCGCTGTATTTGTATTCTAAGGCTCACAAACACATTCTTCTTCTTCTTCTTCGTGTTCCTGGACCATCGTGAATGAATTCAATATGGTTGGAGCCAGTAGCGTAGACACAAAAGATTTTCAGGGGGGGGGGCGGTTTGGATCGAAGTCCGGGGGGGTGGGGTAAAATTTTTTATTTTTTGCTCAACAATTGTATGAACACTAAGCACAAAATTTCTAAGGTTCTTAGCTTGAATAGGTTGTAGCCGAAAGTGGCATGTTAAAACCCAAAAGGGGGGTCTGGGGGGCGGAGCCCCCCAGAAGTTGAGAAAATTTTTCAATTTCACCACTAAAACGCTATTGAAACATTGAATTCTTTACATTATATATTATCAATTCCCAAACCAAATTTTGTAGTTTAATTTGCTATACATTTTCCACTTTTATATATAGTATATATCGTACGAAAACTGGATGCTCCCATTATGTACAGGGTATTCCAAGCAACACATATCCAGTATAAATATGTATATATCCACCATTTAAAACAATGATGTTTGCAATAATGCAGTTTATGAAACTAAAAAGCTGGCAAAGCAAAATAAAGTAAAGCAGACAAGTAAAGGTTTAATTATGTACAGTATATGCTAACAAGTAGGAAAAATGCTCCTTGCAGTCGCATGTAAAATGCAATATGAGCTATGATTGTCAACATTTAAATATGTCAAGGACAAGATTTAAAACGTCTAATATGAGCCAGCATCTAAATCGGTAAATGACAAGCTGTAACTGGCTAATATGAGCCGCCACGTTTCTCTTGGGCTCATATTGACGCTCGCTGCCGTGGTTTCAACGGCTTGACATCACGACGACCTCTTACCATCTTGCCTACAGACTCTTTACTTTTATTCCCAATCCCAAGTCTGAAAAAATCCTCACCGTCTTGCGTAATGTCATTAGCGTCATATAATGTTTGATTATAGGTATCCTGTCTGAATCTAATTTCACTAGCTCAAACACCGTATTTAAGGTATATATGTGAACACTAGCGTAGCCAGAAAAAATTTCGGGGGGGGGCAAGCCAAAATTTTTCAAACTTGATTGTGGTAGTTAAAAGGGGAACCGCATGCATTTTATTACGTTAGCTTATTTTTCGGGTTTTAAATTAACAATTTTTAAGAGATATATGTAACAGCAAATAAAAGATGCCGCCTTTGAATAATTTACACAACTGACTCTATCCAGTTGGGGGGTCTGGGGGGCACAGCCCCCCAGAAGTTGAAGAATTTTTTATTTTTGCTGCCTGAAACGAATTTTTCTGAGCACATTTTTCGTCCTTTAGTATAATCAAAAGCAGTTTGGTTTAAACAACAGAAAGCCTGTTCGTAAATTTATATGAAGGGAATTAACTAATGAAGAAATGCTAACTTGTATATATAAAGTTGCAGGGTAGCTAAAACTTTTTGCTATTTTTCGTGAATTTAAAAGACATTTTAAGATTGACGAAGACGAAATATGCAATAATTCGCGCCGACGGCGCGAAAAATTTTGGATTTTACTTCCAAATTGCTTTAATTTTCATCAATTCTCAGGCTCAACGCAGCCTACAGCTGCTGTCTGCGTCATAAATATTTCCTGATGGCAGATATTTTCAGGGGGGCAATCCAATTTCGGGGGGGGGCATCCCCCCTTTCCCCCCCCTGGCTACGCCCTAACGGTATATTCGCTCTTCAGGTCTTAGTGCTATTATTCCTTGCATACTGACTATTGAGGCATAGCGTCAGTGTAATTAGAAAACTGTACAACTACAGCGGCTCATTCTTTTTCTACTGCAAAGTATGATTGTGCACTCTTGCTGTTGTAGTGTTATTGGGATAAAAATTTTAGGTTCCGAAAGATAAGCCAACTTGATTTAGGTAAAATTTTTGTGTTCGGGCATGTTTGGGTGTTCGTTTTTGTTTTTGAAAACATTTGTCATGTTAATTTTGCACTTTTGTATTTTTGTCGTGCCGTGTCTGCTTCTTGTTATCGTTAATAAGTATCCACTTTTTCGTTGAACGAGACACACGTTGTTGTTGTTGTTGTTGCTATTCCAGCCACATAGAATAAAGCCTAGTTTTCACGTCTGCTAAAACTAGCTTGTAGTGTAGTTTATTTATTTTTGATTCCTCTATAGCCATCACCATCAGTTGTTCGTGTTTCACCAGTCAAAAATTAGTTGTTAACATTTTTTTAAGTTCTTATGAATTTATAGCCTAGTTTCTGTTCGTGGTTGATGAAATCGAGAAAAAATTACTTTAACGGGACTGAGTTTTCCTGCAGTTTGCGTTTTCAGTTGTTTCGCTAATTTTTAGCTAGCTCATCAATTAATTGTTCAGTACTAGCAGGGGGAGGAAATTTTAAGCAAGCAGGGAGAAAGACTTTTGACAGGTTTGAGTCCTCAGTATGCTAAAGATATGCTAACACTAGCAGGCAGCTAGCAGGGAGAGAAAGACTTTTGACAGGTTTGAGTCCTCAGTATGCTAAAGATATGCTAACACTAGAAGGCAGCTAGCAGGGAGAGAAAGACTTTTGACAGGTTTGAGTCCTCAGTATGCTAAAGATATGCTAACACTAGAAGGCAGCTAGCAGGGAGAAAGGCTTTTGACAGGTTTGAGTCCTCAGTATGCTAAAGATATGCTAACACTAGAAGGCAGCTAGCAGGGGAAGAAAATTTTAAGCAAGCAGGAAGAAAGGCTTTTGACAGGTTTGAGTCCTCAGTATGCTAAAGATATGCTAACACTAGAAGACAGCTAGCAGGGGAGAAAGACTTTTGACAGGTTTGAGTCCTCAGTATGCTAAAGATATGCTAACACTAGCAGGCATCTAACATCAGTATATTCTGAAGTACGTAACAATCTTGTCTTCTTTAAGTGTTTGTTACATGTCTTCCGTTTCAAGGTTAATACAAAGGTCCAGATGAAGAAATTCAGGAGACAAGAAATGGAAAATTTTAGTTGCTAAGGGAAGAAAATATTATTTTTGGTCTATACGATACTGAGATAGATAGGTAAGAATCTATTGGCAAACAGTCAGGTAAATAAAGTTTGAAAAAAGTTTGAAAATGTTACTTCATATTACCCAGGGAGAGAAAGGATTTTGACAGGTTTGAGTCCTCAGTATGCTAAAGATATGCTAACACTAGAAGGCAGCTAGCAGGGGAAGAAAATTTTAAGCAAGCAGGAAGAAAGGCTTTTGACAGGTTTGAGTCCTCAGTATGCTAAAGATATGCTAACACTAGAAGGCATCTAACATCAGTATATTCTGAAGTACGTAACAATCTTGTCTTCTTTAAGTGTTTGTTACATGTCTTCCGTTTCAAGGTTAATACAAAGGTCCAGATGAAGAAATTCAGGAGACAAGAAATGGAAAATTTTAGTTGCTAAGGGAAGAAAATATTATTTTTGGTCTATACGATACTGAGATAGATAGGTAAGAATCTATTGGCAAACAGTCAGGTAAATAAAGTTTGAAAAAAGTTTGAAAATGTTACTTAATTAAATTTACGTACTTAGTTAGACAGTTAATTAACAAACACTAATTAGGCAGGTAAACAAACTATAGTCTAGCAAACTTAAATTTAAATACGTAGACAAATACGTAGGTAAAGTTACATACGTAGACAATATAGTCCAATAACACTGTTGTTAAAATTTTAGTACACTGTTACAAAGCTTAAATCCAAGTTAAGAAAATTGGCCAACAATGACCTTGAAAGACATCTGCCTGCATGATTAATGACCTTACCTGTATGATTAATGACCCAAAGTGAATCCAAAGATACACCTGTACAAACAGCTCCCATTTGATGTCTCCTATACTACTTAGGATTTAAGGCTAGTTAGAATTTCAAGGTCATAGTTGTTACAATCCTTAGGTAGTAAAAAGCTATTTCAATTTAAGGCTAAGGGTATAGAATTCATTATAGCTACTAGTGTGTAAAAGCGCAAAGCCAGTAGAAGCCAGAACTATTAGCTAAGTGCGCTGGAACCTGGGTTTTTATACTACTAACTTTAGAGTGAGATTGGATCGAGTAGTAGTAGCACTACGGCTACTGAGGTGGCATGTTTTTTGGTGCTTGTGTGTGACAGTAAACGGATCTTGCTCAACTACTTTGCAATCTGCTTGTTCGGGAACTTATATATATCATACGGTTACGTCTTGGCCGCCTGCAATAAGTTGCAGCAGGCTCCCCATCACATTTTTTGGCGAGGCTGCCAGGATCGCCAGCAGCCCTACATTACTGTTTGGGATAAAGCCAATCGACAGTTCCACAGAGGATTTAAAGAACCAAACCGAGTCTAATCCAGCAGAAGCCGATCAACGACCAGTTAACATGATCCATTTCGAATCAGTGAGTTAGTTACCATGTTTCAGTGCACTTAAAGCTAACTTAATAAAATTTAACTCGTGAAAATTCTCAGTGTAAAGTCAGTATTGTTAACGAATATCTTAAAACGATGCCCCGAAATCGGAGAGTTTTAAAATAGAAATGTAGACAGT
>JASAND010019786.1:0-28970 GCA_030248195.1 Trissonchulus latispiculum | reverse complement strand
ACGTCTCCATACCTACCAACGCCGACCCTATTTTCCTGACAATATCCATCCGAGTCCTCTAGCTGTCACCGAATGGCTGCAAGAACTATTGGACCTAACCGCTGAACAGTAACTGACCTAGTTTTGGATTGACTACATCATTTATGCCTTAATCTTACCATATTCTTACCTTACTTTTATGCTTTAACTCTTGCCTTACGTTATCACAATTCGCTTTAATTTTCGCCATATTTTAACCACTTGACTTGATGAATTCTATTTACTTGAATTTTTGATATTTTTGTTGGTTTTGATCATCCTGAGATGCTGCCTTATGTTTGACGGCCTGAGCCACTTTTCATTTTCACCGTATATGTAATCGTTGTATTTCGCCTGAGCGATTCCTATATCTCTGTGCATCGTCAGGGGACGATCCCTCTCTGAAGGGGGGAGGTATGTGATAGCTACGTAAAAATTGGTTTGTCTTCGCTTTTGCTATTTCTCTTTAATTCTCTTAGCCTTTGTATTACATTTTGGCAAGTCTAGTTTTTGTTGAAGTATTGTGACTAGGGCTAATGTTAAACCCACATATTTGAGCTATTTCTGAGAATAACTGGTGGCTATTGCTTGGAAATATCAGCCTTCTCTTTTAGCACTAAGGGTTTAAGCTAGGATTTATGCTAGTCGCGTGATGAGTAACAACTGCCTGAGCAGTTCAATTCTTGGTATTTGCCCTTTGAGACTGCAGCAAATTTTGCTGAAGTCAATCGTAGTTTTAGAGGTCAGTCTGGTGTTTGCTTCGGTTCGGCCCAGTTGCCTTTTCTGCTCTCCTCTGTTGACTTAATGCTACAAACTGCAAGTTCTGTTTTGGCCCTGAGGCCTGTTGATTTTCTTGAATGTTGGTAGCCCACCTCGGGTGATCGCTACATTAAACTTAGTTTGAAATTACCCTTTTAATTAAACCTTGTTTTAAATGTATTCGGTTGCACACTTTCTAGGGGGCGCTACAGATGCATCTTGGTTGCCCGGTATACATTAGTCTGTTATTTCTTCTGGTCAAGCGTTTGGCTTGTACCTTGTCAAAATTATTTTAAATTTTATATAAAGAATTAGTAAATACCTCTGGGATCGGGGTTGGTTTTCCCCTAGGACAGGTCCCTAACGGTAATATTGGTCAAAAATTATTTGTACTTTTTCATTTCTATTAATTTCTTTTCTGCTTCCCTGTTACCGTGAACCAGTGGAATGGAAAGGATACTCCGGACCTTCTGGTTCACTCCAACTTGTTATTTTGGTATGCTTACCATACCACACCTAAGGTAAATTACTTTACCATTACCGTTTGATTACTACTTCCTAAGGAGAGAATTACTTCTCTCTTAACCCATTGAGTTCTACCTTTTTTCCAAAATGTATTTACTTATTCTTTTTAGTTCTTCAGGCCATTGACCATATTAATATCAACATTTTTCTAGTTATTTTCTCACTTCATACAGATTTTGTTACCAGAATCTCCTCTTTGTATTGTTATTGATCAAAGGATTAGTATGCGTTAATCACTGTGTATTGTTGTTGTATTTTTGTGGTGTTTGACCAGTACAGTTATATTATCATGGTTATATTTGTTATTTATTTGTTATGTTATTTATTATTATTATGGTAACCTCGCAGGAGCTCGTCCTGTGAACCCTGGGGAGATGTAGTGTAGGGATGAGTATGCAAATTATCCCCAGTTACTTCCGTGTTTCTCTATTAACTACCGTGTTGTGTTGTCTGCTTTTGTTGGCAGCTTACCTGCCTGTATTGATTGGGAATGTCATTCGTGTCTGTCAGCCATTGGCTGACTGTTATTGTTGGTGGCGCTGTATGTCTCCCTAAGCCCCGCCTACCTGGGGGGTCTCTTCAAATTTCTCTCTGTCTAGTCAGTCTGGTGTTTGCCTTCGTCTAGAAAGGCTGCCTTTACAGGCTTGCCTCAGTTCACCGCTTGGGTACGTTTACGCTCCCCTATGCTATACTGGTAAGTCCACCGTAGTGTTAGTTAGACTGTCTGTCGGTTGTATGTCTTGTGTGTTTGGATTGATTGTCTGTTCGGGCTTACGCCCACGTTTGTATGCATGCTTCTTATTAAATCTTTAATTAACAGCCTTCTGTTAAAATGGTAGCTAGGTTAGTTGTTAAGCCTAGGTAGGTTGGATCTACAACAACTACAACTATTTTGGCGAGGCTTCCCCGGCCTGGCTCCTGATAGCCAGGCGCGTTATCTATTGCGTGCAGAAAACCCCCGACAATTACTTGTCTGGTAGCCAGTTGATAAGAAGAGTATGCTGTTGGTACGGTTTACACCGTTTCCTTTGCCGTATTCAACGGGCCTTCCATCAATTGCGCTACAGAAGTGAGTATACACATTTGTGGGGGGTCAGCCGCTAGCGAACATAGCATGTACCTGCTGCTGATAACAGCGAACCTGCCAGCTGTCACACTCTTATCCGTTATGTACTCTTGGTTTTACCAAACATTTGAAGCGAATCCAGGTAGGGCTTGAACTTCGCTGGGTCAAATTTCATTTGTCGAGTTTTCGAGCTCTCAAGTTTTGCATGTGGCTAGGGATTGGGTTAAGGTCCTCGCGGACATCTGCGTTGCTCCCCCCCCCCCCCAGTTACGGTGCGCGAAAGTACTCGATACAATAATGCTGCAAATGGTCAAAATTAAAAGTTGTGGAAATCGTCGAATATGGGTATCATTCATCATTGATGATGAGTAATGATTTAACTTTCTCCAAACATATAAGTCAAATTAGAGCTAAGGCCAACCAGAGAGAAGGAATTATTTTTAGCAGTTTCTCTAGTAGAGATGCAGTCCTCTTAACTAAACTTTTTGTGACGTATGTTAGACCAATTTTGGAATACTGTACCCAGATATGGTCACCTAGTTTGCTTAAAGACATTGACGCTGTGGAGGGAGTACAGCGTGCATTTACAAAACGACTGTATGGCCTTGAAAATCTTACTTACAAAGAAAGACTTAGACGTTGCAACCTACAATCATTAGAAATGAGAAGGTTAATGTATGATTTATGTTTGATGCATAGTATAGTGTATAATGCCTTTGATTGTTCTTTTGATGATTATTTTACATATTCGCCTGACGCAGGGACAAGCGGCCATAATAGTTTGTCTATTAGACCTAAGCGATATAAAAAGTCTAGAGCAAGCCATTTCTTTTTCTATAGAATTTGCAATGTTTGGAACTGTTTACCGGACAATATTGTTACCTGTTCTTCTCTGAGCACATTTAAGTCGAAATTGTTAAAGCATGAAGCTCAGCTGCACAAGTTTATGCGGGGGCGTGCATTACAAGGACAGTAGTCCTTTGCATGCCAAATTTTATTTCGTTTCACGTAATGCATGTACTTTCATAAACTAAACAACTTTAATTCTGTTTTTCTCAGTCGCATTTTATTTAAATGTCTAATAGCGTACAAACCCGGGCTGCCAACCTTGCGTCACTGTGTGTATATATATATATATACGCTCATGCCTTTGTATGAGTTTATATATAATTGTCTACTAATCCTGTCACGACGTAGCCGCTTGCATGCATCAGCATCGCCGACGTCTATGTCATAAAAGATAAAGTACTAATAAGGCGTGATTTACTCGGGATTAAAAAATCATTGAGTAGGTACGTGAAATGTTGTTATAGGGCCAAAGCGCCAAAAATCTATGGAACTTGAATTTCAGTGCTTCAAAGTGGTCAAAAATGGTCAAAATCTACCAAAATGACCAAAACTTGGAATTTCTCAGAAATTATGGTGAATATGGTACTCACATGGAAGCTCTCTATTCAGAGAAGACTATCTAATACTTGTACACCGGCTCGGTCAGGTCGTCTACTGAATGTTATCGCAATAAATAGAAAAAGCAGCGGCAACTCATTCTCCGTACTTCGCTAGTTCTCACTACTATACTGTTTCCTGTAGATTTCCCCAAAGGGGTTGCTTGCTGGTGTGTTGGCATAGTCAGGCCTGTCAGGTGTAAACTGAAAGTCATATTTGTTTGTGTGCTTGTTTGCGTGATATTATTTTATTTTAGTTTGGCTTATTGTATTTATAGTGTTGTTAGTTAGTCTATGTACGCGTAGCTACTGACTGGGAAAGTTGCATGTGAGTTTCTGACTTGGTACGTTGCTGAGCGAGGAAAGTGGACTCCTTTCTCCCTTATTATCTGCATTCTGTATCTTTTGGTCTAGTCTCAGACGAGGCTGTCCCGACCATCCACTGACCAGTTGGGGTGTTATTCACTTATGCTACGGTATCCACATCCATGTTTCCTCCTGTGTAGTAGCTGGTTATTTCGGTAGCCCAGCTACAAAGCTGGCAAAGTTTCCTCATGAAGTTGACCAGAGAAGTTGACCTGAGAACTCGGCAAGTTTTCAGCGTTGTTTGCAGTGATACAGGCGGATTTGAGTGTTTCAGAGCAGCCTTGGCGAATACGAACAGCCAGTTGAAACTGAAATTGAATCTTAATGACTTTCAAGCCGTGCAGAGATTCAAATCTGAAGCCTACACAGGTTTTACCTGTCCTGATTTAGTCGTGTGTTCAATGAAAACCAATAATCTCAAGCAGCTTTAGCAAAAATCACTTGTTTCAGAAACCGATACTACTATCAACTAACATTGAACAGCAAGGGCTCTACAAAAATTAGTATACAATTAAAGTTTAGATCATTTCTCTGAAAAACGGATTTCAGTTATTCTGAATTCTCCTGTACTCCCACGTCTTTTATGCACTCTGTGGCAAAGTTGCTAGACTAAGTAGACCATAAAGATAGACCTGTTCACTGAGCTAGAAAGGGAATTAAGCCATAATTTTTGGAATTGTATCTCATATTTTTGCTTCCAGAGGTTTAATTACCAGTTTTATGGGCTGGTGCTGCGTGGAGACTGAGAAAATGATACTCTCTCAGTGTCACGCTAAATTCACACTCCATCAGCAGAAGCTGAAGTCAGCAAAGCTTGGATCTAGGATCAAGTTTTAAACTCAGTGCTAATCCAGGTGCAGTTTGACACTTTCATGAATACAAATGAGTTACTCTTCTGAACTGAAAAAACTGATAATACATGTCCAAGAACCTGCCGGTATTAGAGTAGTCTGAAATAGAGAAGAAATGTGCAATCTACGCAGTACGAAAGGTTACATATTACCTCCCTATTTCAACACTATACACTGTGCTGGTACTGAACGATGATAGCAAAGCCTAGCCTTTAAATAAATAAATAAATCGCAAGTTTGCATTTTCTAGCTCCCAAATGAAAATTTCTTATAGGCAATAACCTTCTATTTCAAGAAAAGCAAGAAAAGTATAGTTGTTGCTCTAAATTCATAATGGGACCTTGGAAAGCATTAGATTTAGCAAAACATAACGTATAAACCCTACCGATCTCCAATTGGTATTCAACACAATGAGTAACAGCCACATGTGTAGATGCCACAACACGTTAGAAGTAAATACCTGAATGCATATAATCTTCTTTGGGCCTATGTCTTTAAAGATTAAACAGATTAAACATCCGCCGGATTAAAATTTTAATAGCTATTTCTTTAACGCAGGATTAAAGGATTAAACGGATTAAAATTAAATTGTTTAATCCGACCGTTTTCAATCCTAGGAGTTAATTTTAATCCATTTAATCCGCCATTAACAGCGATTAAAAAATTTAATCCACCAACTTCAATCCGCGTAGCTGTATCCGAAGATTAAAAACTAGTTGAAAATGCAGGAGGCGGATTAAAATTAATCTTTATAGAAAGAGCGATTAAATAGGTCGGACTATAATTAAATTCCATTTTTAATCCGAAGTGGAAATAAATAAACTGATTAAAATTTTAATCCTAGGTGCATTAAAGAAACATTACATTAAATTTAATTTTAATTAAATTATTTAATTAAATTTAAATAATTTAAATCTAATTAAAGATTAAATTTAATCCGTCTAACTCGTTAAACTCGCTGGATTAAATTTTAATCCGTTTAATCCGAGATGCTGTTTCTTCAATGCGGATTGATTTTAATCTAATCCGTTTAATCTTTAAAGAAATAGGGCCTTTGTGTGTTTATGGTGATAGCCTAGCCCTTAAATAAATAAATTTAAATTTTAAATTTAAATTTTAAACTAAATTTATATATTTTCCAAAACGTCCAAAATTTTCCAAGGCAACGAATGATTACATGCGTTCCAAAAAGTTCTAAGTGATAAAGATTGTACGAGTATAAAGTACAAAGTATGTACTTTGTGAGGAGTCTGCAGTGCGGAAATTTGGTTGTTTGGCTGTTTCATAACAATAGGTTTTGTTTAAGTTATTTTTGTCTTTGTCTTTTCAATGTTTTTATTTTCTCTTTATTTGGTTTCAATGCAGAATGTTTCCCCATAACTTTTCATGATAATGCAAACTTTCGACTGAGGATATTGGGGAAACCGCATATTGTCATATTGACATTTCCCTCGGTCTCTAGGAAGGATTGGTTAAATTTTATTGCATAGGCAACTACCACGTTTTATTTGCGCTTATGCTAACTTCACGCTCGCGTCAAAGTTAGCCACCGGTGGGTAATTCGAGCTATAACTGCTAGTCATCGTTACCCACCAGGGGCCAATGTTATCAACGTCGAAACCCGGGTTAAATAGCTAACCCGGGTTAAATTCATGTGTTAAAGATAGGTAAATAAACCCGGGTTTGCCACTTAACCCGGGTTTCGACGTTGATAACATTGGCCCCAGTGGGTAATTTATACCTGCTTTTGGCTAGCTGTCCTGGCATATTGGCTGAGTCTAGTGTAATAGTTTCTGGCTATTGACAATTATAAAAGAAAAATAATATTTTTAGCGGGCGGTTACCCGCCGGTGGGTAACTATGGCACTGTTGGGGCACAAATTGCTAAGTTGAATAGCCTTTTGCAAAACTCAGGAGCGATGCCTTTGGTGGCCACATTTGTCATGTAAGACTAAAGATAAAGTGAAATAGACCCACACGAACATTCAAATCTTGTTGTAAAAAGCTGTTTGCTTGCCATCCAGGCATCAGCTATCCATTTTATCCTAAATGTTGACTAGATGTTATAAGCTAACATTAGTAAACAAATACTGCAGTTCAGCATCTATGGTTGTCCCCGTTCCATGTAGCGGGCTCCGGGCCCTGGACGGGACCGAGCCGGGCCGGCCCGGTTTAGGCCCCCGGCCCGGAAAATTTTGAGTTGGTCCCGGCCCGGCTCTGGCTGAAAGCCCGGCCCGATACCGGGCCCGGTTTTTTAGGCCGGGTTCACCGGACCTGCCTGGCTCATCGTGTCTGCCGGGCTCAGTTTGCAAGTCTGGGACTTCCTGCGGCCCGGGCTTTGAGCCGGGCTTAGTAGCGGGCCCGGGCTTTGGAGCCCGGGCCTATCACCGGGCCCGGGGATTTGAAGCCGGGCCAAGGAGCGGGCCCGGGCCTTGGGCCGGGCCGGGTAGCGGGCTCCGAGCTTTGATTGGGCTCCGGGCCGGGCCTGGGCCGGGCCAGACCCGGGCCCGGCCAGGCTGAAAATTTAGGCCCGGGCCCGTGCCGGTCAATTTCTTATCGGCACAACCCTATCAACATCACATAAACAATGCAGAACGTCGAAACATTCATATTGGATAACAACCCATGGGTAACGGCATGGGTGGCAATGACTGGGGATGAATAGACTGTTATTTGGTCAATGGTTACCCACCGGTGGGTAACAGTGCGCTGAGCTTGCCACTGACCTCAGCATGTGGCCAACAATAACAAACACGTAATAGCAGTTTACTGCTGTACCAGAAACGTTTTATCTTGCCATTGACCGGGGCTAATTTTATGTACAGAGGTAATTGTCGCGAACGTGTTAACGCTAAAAAGACACAAGTCAAAGGTTATTATTACTTTAATTGTGTGTACTCATATGCCTTCACCCGCATGGATTATAGTATATATCGGATCAAAAATAAATTTGTTTGTATGGTCGTCTGCAAGTACGACTAGTGTCACTATTAATGTATACAGGATGTGAGGATAACTACGTCTTCATAGATTAGCTGATTCCATGGCATCTGGAACATCGGGTGGTATCGGCAGCTGTCCTCTTCTTGCCTTCTTCAGTTTCCTTTCAACTATGTCAACCAACTCCTTCAGTGCCTCCTTGCGCTTAAACATATTGACAGGGTAAGGAGCCAAATAAGTGAGAAACTATATAGATGTTAACAATTGTAAATAGAGACAAATTTAAAATGCTTACATATCTAAACAAACTGCAGTCATTGACCCACCGTCTTAATTTCTCCGTCGATCTTCCCGTTAAGCCTTTCTTTCAAAGTGTAAACACTGTTTGCAAGTTTTTCAACTCCAACACTGTTCTAAAATAGTTATAAAATCGACAAAATAAATTCAAAAGTTCGAAAAGTTTCGATAATTTTATCTCTGGCATACTGGAAGTCCTTTAGTTTTCTATGTTTAATCTTTAATCTTTAATATTTAACTAATGTTTAAAGTTTATTCTTAATCGCTAACTTGAACAACCCATTGGGTTCAGATTTTAAATAAATTTTTCTGAGAATCTATTGCTTAAAATAAGTTGAAATGAGCGAAGTCAGAACATTAAAAATACGCGCAAGGTCGAATCCAAGTGGAGTGTAAGCAATTGGTAGATGCTGCAACTAGTGTTTGAGGCCGGCCGGGGTTTCACCGGCCGGCTGCCGGCCGGCCCGGCCGAACCCATCGGCCGGCCGGCCGGTGAGCCGGCCGGCCGGCCGGCGGCCGGTAAGCAAGAAAGCCGGCCGGCCGGCAGGCTACCGGCCTGGAGCAGTTTGCAGTGCAGTTGTTATAACTGCTGAGATAATTTATTTTCGGATATTATCTTAGAAAAATAGCACAGCATAGCAAAATTAGCAAAACTAGATTTGGAGTCCATTTTAAGCTTAGTTGCCCTATTTTGTAAATTTCTGATTGGTGATTTGTATCCCAGCCGGCGGCCGGCCGGCCAGCAAAAGTCGTCGGCCGGCGGCCGGCCTCAAACACTAGCTGCAACTGGATTTGACGAGTTAGGTAACTATAAAACTTTTACTTACCCTATCAACTTGTTTCCTCAATTCAGCCTAGAATGCAGAAAAGGTTACTACAAACGTGTATATCGTTGTGTACATAGAAACTTGGAAGTGATATACATCGTTGTTGTCTTGTGCTCATTTTCAAGTGAAGTCTTGTGAGTACAGACCAACGGTATTTGAGATATAAGGAAAAATACAATAAATCAATACAACATTTTACATTCCCGTAATCGCTTTTATCTCATTTTCTGCTGGCACTATAGCAGTAAGGCAACAATGCCTCACTATTTTATATTGAATTTGATTATACCATAACATTTTAACTTACTTTGTTTTGATTGTATTGTATGACCACTACCAAGAGTACACAATACCACTAGGAAGTCTGATCTATTAGTCACATTTTAGAAAAGAGTTCTACCATTCACTGTTGTCCTAACATTAGACAATCTTCATGCAGTGTTCACAAGGAAAAACTGACCAGGTCTTCATTATTGATCTCTCCGTCTTCGTTTACATCTCCACTGTAAGGAACTCCGCTTCCGCCGAAAGGTCCAGCTCCGGCTGCCACGACTGTCGTGCCGCCGTCGCCTCCTCCGAGTGATCTGACAGGTCGATGCTTGATTCGATCAATTTCTTCCTGAAGATGCTTCACATTTCTGTCTCTAAAACACAAAACATAAAGTGGCCAGAGTAGAGCCAATCCGGCCGGCCGACTGACTCAGTCTAATGCGTGATAGGATCAGTTATACAGAATAAGGTGTAAGTGTGCACATTATATCATATATTCAGTGTTAAAAAGTTGTAAAATGTCACACAAATATTGCAAAACTTATACAAGGCTGTGGGTTTGCATCCCATAGCCACCCGACCAGCCGGATTACTAAGTCAAACGACACGCGCGACGTAAGGGAACATCTGAGGGAGTAATGTAGCTATGGTTACAGGCGTCTATCAAAAAAGTTTAAAAAACTGTGCAAATGGTCACACGAAAATATCGGCTTAATATCAATGCCATCTGTGTATGTTCTGTACACTAGTGCTACAGACTTTGGCATGCTAAATCCAATGCTGCCAATCTTTCCAAAATTCGGCAGCATTAATACAGGTAAATGGCCGTATGGGTTGGTGTTAGCACTTAGCAGACGGGCAAAGCAATATTCTCGACTTCAGATCTGTCTATCAGAAATATGTAAGAGTAAGCATTTCTCACAGCTTCAGATTTTCTAGGAATCTACGAACTCTTGCATCAACTTATCCACTCCATGCAACCACCATTTACATACCTTTCTTCTCGTTCTTGTCTGATCTCGTCAGCCAGTTGATCCTTTGTACTGTCTAATTTGTAATTCATTGCGTCAATCTGCAAATACAATCTGCAATAGAAATCCCTAATACTATCAATACAATACGCCACAACTTTATAATGGTCCAATATTGCACTCAAGCGTAAACGAAAAAATTTGCTTTTATAGTAACCATCTATGACATCGTTCAAAGCACAACTTATTTTAGGTATATATCATTTGGCGATATGGCTTCCAATGACCTCTTAAAAAGTTAATTTAAGTTCCCTAAATCTAGCACAGTGCACTGGGATAATTCCCCTGGTACTATATTATGAGATTCAATCAACACGTAGGCTTATCTCAGACTCCTTACATCTTGAGGAGAAGAATGAACTACTTCCTCCTGAATTGCATCATGAGATTTGGCCAGATCTGCCTTTGCCTCCTCCATGCGACGTAGCTGATGCTCCAAACCATGAACGCGAGCAGCCAAACAGTTGTTTCCTCCCATAGGAGTTGACATCATGTTATTGTTGACAACAACGACAGTATCTTTCTGCAAGAACATTTTGGATAGTCTGTATGTTTAGACCTAGGCTCCTAGTATTTGGATTTTATAAATTAGGTATGACTTGAACTAAAACTGCTAAAACTGAAAATGATTTATATTTCTGCCACTACATCTGCCGCTATTTGGAAAACTATGTCTCACCAAAAATCCACTTAAATAGATGTGAAATTGTTGGCATGTTACCTAGGATTGCGGTGCTACTGTTTTTGCTAATAAACAGCTACTGATTGGATTGGTATAATCGACTTCACTGAGAAGTTATACATTCTGGGGCCCATGTCAAGATAAAAGTCACTTTTTGTTGCGTTCTGATCTACCACTTGATTTTCTTGAAGCTTTTATTTTCATGGGGGTTCTTGGGGTTCTGGGGGTTCTTAGTTTTTTGTGGAGATTTGATCTATAACTATGTTTAGTTTCATTTTTTGATGGGGGTTCTGTGGGTTCTTGGGGGTTCTTAACTTTTCGAAGAGATTTGATCCGTGACTACATATATTTAGTTTCAAATTTTGATGGGGGTTCTGGGGGTTCTGAAAATTTTTCAGGAGATTTGATCCTCTACTGCCTAGTTTTAAGTGTTTGCTGGAAGTTCAGAGGGTTCTGGAGTCCGGGTGTACCGAAAAGTGTGCGCGTTGTCTTGGCTTAAATTAACGACTAACTTGTTGTTCTTGTCGTCAGCTTTCGATTGATACCCATATTGTGGATATTGGATGTTTCATACACAGAATTTTCAGTCTATGTTCATGAGAAAAGCCAGGAGGACCCCCCCCAGTACACCCCGGTTATATGCTACAAATTTGATGACTGAGATACATATATACATATTATAAACATATCATGTCTGCTGAAGTACCTGCTGAAGGAAAGGATCCGCAACGTAGTCACGTATAAATCAAAGTCCTGGATGCAAACGCATGAAAAAAATTTGAGAACCTCCTTTTTTTCTGACGGGGGTTCTGGGGGTTCTAACTTTTATCTTGACATGGGCCCATTCTGGTATCAAGCAGTTAGTATCGAATTGTTTGCGAGTTAGCGACGGGACATAACTAAGGCAATACTTGAAATGCTGTCTCATCTGGAATAATCTTACCATATTGTGTTTTAGTCGGTGAAGTTCTCGGTCAAAATCCTGCTCCATTCTTCGCATTCGTTCTTCCACAATAAAGAGACCCGCCATTGATAGCTTCTGTTTATCGTTGATAATTTCTCGCATCTCTTTTCGAAGCTGAAACAAAGTAAGTACAGACAGTTGAAGTGATAAACAGCCGCTTACTAGGCCCAAATCTGAAACTAAACATGTGTTCTTCGATATACCCTGAATATAAATGGTAGCAAGCTCTGAATAGTTGCAGACCTGATAAGGATCAATCAAAGGCATTGCATCAATCGGTTCGTCTGGCGACGATTTAGCCTCCTGTATAGCTCGATTCAACTGATTAGTTTTATCTTTGAATTCCTGTTCCATATACTCCAGTCTTCTCAGAACTTCTTCATCCAGTTTGGCCTTTTCGTCATTTTCTTCTTTCTTCCTAGAACATACATTAGTTTTTTGTTTTAGACCAGAACTTTTTCTAACAATGTTTAATAATAATATTTGGTCTCTACCACGAGACCCACTAACCCTTTAACACTCTACCACAAACATCCTGTAAATAAGCGGATACAGGCAGCTTCTGTCTGCATTGTGGCTGTTCGTTCAAAGTAGTCTAAGTAGACTTTAAATTTATACGTGCACTTTACTTGCAAATTGTTTTAACTTACGGTGCAGTTTTTGGTCGTTTATGTTTGTTATTCTCAAAGTCTCCCTTTAGATGTTCTATGTCTTCTTCAAGATTACCAAATCTTCTTTGATTGTCTAATCGAACTCTCTGAAGTAAAGGTAAGAAGTTGCCGGAATTGGTAATAAATTTAGAAAATTCCCGCTCAGATAACTTTGATTAATCCCAGGGATATCATAGCAACATTCTTCGATTTTAATGGCTTTAGTAATGGTTTGATGAACTCGAAACATCTTTGTACACTGTGCGGTGCGCCTCAATGAAACGTCCTTGAAGTCTTAGCTACGGTACTGAGCGGGACTCGCGAAACTATGACGTCTGTTACCAAGGCCAAAGGGTTTTCACCGATTAAATTTGATAATTTTCCTATTGATGGTAGGTTTCTGTCTAGTTTCACTAATGACAAGGAACAGTGTAATCCTACTTCACTAGTTCTCTGCAGCGAAGTGATGTCGTCTTCGTCCTTGGCTAGTCGTTCCTCCAGCTCCGCTACTCGGGCAACCAGTGAAGGATCGACTCCAGGACTGGCTGGTGCCGCCGTGGGCGGTGGACGATTTCTCAGCGCTTCCAGTTCAGCTTGCATGCTGCCAATCTGCATGGCCATTCGTTGAAGCTGAAGCAAACAGACAAACAAACAGTAAGGTATTAACATCTACAAATGAACAGAATTTGACATAATACATTTGAAAGATTTATTCAGAACCCGGACGAATGAAAACTGTGTTTACCTGAGCTTCCAGGTCGCCCTTTCCTTGTCCGGCTCTTTGCACTTCCATGTTTCTAGAATTGAAAACATTGCTAGTTATTTTGGCTGCATTGCGTTGTCGAGTTTAGCAAATAAACTGAAACTACCGCTTCATCCTCAGTAACGAAAACGTCTGTAGTACAGTCTGTTTAAGCGGACCAACACTTCCTAACGCACTGAAGTAGTACTGTAGAGTTTCATACTGGTTCCTTAGCTGTCCCTGTAGTCTTCCGATTTCTTCCATTGCCATTCTGTTGCTCTGCTCTGCCTGAGCCAATCGATTCATGATGGAAGGATCGGGTGGGGCGTACATCGGTGCTGCCGGCGGTGGATTATACATCGGTTGTTGTTGTGGTGGCGGATTATAAGGCATTTGTGGTGGCTCCTAAATGATAGGCCGGCAGACATGAGTTAGACTAGTGCTGAAGTGACAGTTAATTTTTTAATCAGAAAGGACACAATTAGGATGCAAACAGAGGAAAAATTCAGTGAAAAACAAATTAAGTATGTAATAGTGCATTTTGAGCCATTCTGAGGTTGATTCTTCACTTGGTTTAATTCGAAAAATTAGATAGATAACGTACAGTAATGAAAGCACCAGCATGACGACGACTCATGTGGTATATGACCATTCTTGAACTACTTTCCTTTTGTATTAATAGCTTTCGAATTTTCAATTTTAAATATTAAACAAACAAACAAACAAACAAACAAACAAACAAACAGATAAACAAACAAGATCAATTACAATTACTTACAATCGGATCAGAGGCCGGATAAAAGGTCTGCCTTGGTTGCCGGGCCTGTCTTGGTGGGGGAGCTGAAGGCCTGAAATTAAATTAATCGTCGACAGTACAACTACACGTTCCCTGCCATGTCACTCATATGGAACGACAGTTTCATATTTGTTACGGGCCATGGCACTCATATTGAGTGACACTCAATTGTTAAATAAAGCAGTTTCTCCACATTGACCGGGACGTCATGTGAATACACAAATGACTCCAATGTGTTGGCACACATCTTAAGCTCGCGATTTTTTGTTAAAATGGTTGGCAAGTCTGGCACTCAATATGAGTGACATGGCCGGCAGCTTTTGGGTAATGGCCGGGGATAGTACTAAAAACACATCAATGGTGGCAGGGAACGTGTTAAGTTTGTTTGACATAAAAGATAGTGATTTTCAAAAACTCTAGAACTAAGTATTATGTCAAACTAACACGGTAGTTCAGCAAAAGCTGTTACTATATTTTTGTGGTTTTAGTTTTATGCTATCGTTACAAATTCTCAATATTTTCAACCAATCGTATAAGCAGAACACTGCAAAAGGTGAACTATTAAGCATTTCAATTTCATATTCAGTTCAATATTTTTATAGTTTGAATTTATGCTATGAATTGTACGACAGAAATAGATGATAAGAGACTACCAAAAATTAAAAAACTTACTCCAACCCGAGGATAATATCTCTGGCGGTATCTCTGTTGTTGCCTCTGCGAGCCATAGCTCAAATAATTATAAATTAACGAATCCTCATACACTAGTAGTATAAATGTGGTGGTTTAAGGCATTCACTGAAATGTTTATTCACTTGTTTATTAATAATTTACGTCCTGAATCATACAACTATCAAGCGAGTAGCAGTTTTGGACAAAAGTCGCCTTGCTGTAGTTCTTACACGATTGCACCAAACTAAAGCTAGATTTTGGGTTGTACAAAAATAATTACTATCAGCTGTGACTGAACGAGGATTAGCGAAAGTATAATGATTGTTTTACTGTTTAAACATTAATTTAGTCCCCAGCTAATATACACAAATATCTGATCTTGTTTTGTGTAGTCTACTGTAAGATTTCAAGATCAACCATGCAAAATAATGACAGCTTTAGAAGCTGTAATGCAAAACAGATTTTTC
The DNA here is from genome assembly GCA_030248195.1 of Trissonchulus latispiculum. NCBI lineage: Eukaryota > Metazoa > Nematoda > Enoplea > Enoplida > Ironidae > Trissonchulus > Trissonchulus latispiculum. The sequence continues at coordinate 13,602 of JASAND010019786.1, read as the reverse complement.
ATTTGTTTTAATTTTATTTCAATTTTATAGCTATAGAGTAAAAAGTTTAAAGGATGAAACCAAATATGAACTTAATTAAAAGCAGTAAAAATTTATGTGACTGACATCGGAAGAGATCACTCCCGTTAAACTTCAAATTGAATTTCCAAGATTTATTGCAGGAACCGTTTTCGTTTGAGCGAACCACACAATGAGCGCGTACAATTAAAAAACCCAAATCAACGTTGCACCAAAAACCAAAATTTTAGGTTACATAAGCTTAAAACTCCATGTCAAAGCTTTTATTTCAAAATTTTTACTTGTTCATTCAAAAGCTTGTTGTTTTGTGTGCTGTTTTTCTAGTTAAGCCAACTAAATTTTGAAGAAATGGGTTTCAATACTCCACCCGAGTGCCTGTATGTAAACTTTAGCGCTATTTAAGGCTTACCTTCTGGGATAAGATTGTTCATTAGGTTTGTAACCTTTGTAAACTCACTCCAAATGTTAGCAACCGAATAAACTATTCGATGTAATAATTACAAAGTTCAACGATTTGTTTTGCGGTGAAGTTAAACTCAAGAAACCTCATCACTTATTTGATGATTGAGGACCGTAATAAAATAAATGTCCGTTGTAGAGCGTTCTAGTAAAGAGAAGATCCAATGTTCAAACGTAAAGAGGCTGTAAATTTGTCGTTGACACCTCTTCCGAACCAACCAAATTGCGAAGCTCAACTACTAACAGAGACTTCTCTTAACAATGTTAAAGAGCACCGAAATAGTATATTTGGAAAGTTTCATCCACTTTCATAAAGAAATAAAGCCTATAGGGTCAAATTTACACAAAGCGATACCAGCACCTTAAACCAGGATTATGTCTTTATAAAGACAAAAATTGAAAGAAAACAAATACACCCTGATCCTCCTTCTACATATTGGTAATTTTGGCATTAAACATATTTATTATTCGAATATGTGGTGAACCCACTTTTGAACTAATTACCCATTTTTTAGCCTTTATAAAAGTTGGATTTGCGAAAAACGGTTGTAGAATCAACCGGTTCTTATCCGGATAAAGTCTAACCTTATCTAATCCCTCAACTTTCACAGGGGGCCCAAAAAATTCTTTCATCTTGAGCAAAGTTATTACGTTTCCCCTCCTTGACAGAATTCAGAACAACAGAGTGTTTACTGTATGCAGATTATGCAAATGGGCTGCCTTCTGATGCATCTTTTTTCGTGGCCTTTTCCCCCCCCCCTTTATCCCTTCTTTGGTCCACACTTGCACATTTCGAATATCGCCCTAACCCTGCCCCGGGGCCTCCTTTCTTTCAGTACCATGGTTAACATGTATGAACTGTAACGTGGAAATGGGGCAAGGGGGAAATTCGTGTATCCAAACTTCTAACCCATACAACAGAATAGTATATAGGCAGCGGACTTCAGCTTCCTAGTTCAATCAGGTTCGCAATTTAGTTCATGTGACATTAAACATAGTTCTTGTGCGCAAAAACTTGTGACCGGAAAATCCCCTTTTAGGGGTTACTTGTTTTATATTATTTTGGTATTAAAATTTCGATGCATTTTGGCACATGGCACTTAGAATCTTAAGCGCGAACAAGACGATCCTTTAGTATGATCATACCCTTTCGTTTTGGAGAGTATATACTCTTGATAACTTCAATAAATGTTACTTCTAAGATTAGGTTGGGTAAATCCGCTAAAAGATAGACTGGCACATTGCCAAGGCATGAGGTGAAGGAAAATGTAGTTGCAATCGATCTAGTCTGTTTAGTGTTTACAAAAAGTGAGCAGAAACTGATCTCTGATAGATATACTCCACTGATTGCGTACCACATCGCTTTACTTCGCGATTGCAAATTTATTTAATGAACTTGGACCAGCTACATAAAATAAAATATGAATTAAAAAGGGTTCAATATTTAATTCAAGTATTAATGCGGGAGGGGTACCACTGGAAGCACCAATAGATTATTCCTATGCAAGTTTAGAAATCAATCTACACGTTATGTTCTCCGGTAAAGATGCAGCCTACAACATGTGATAGTTAAGAAAAACCTAAGACCCCATAACAGGAGTAGTAAATTTTCATCTTGGAAAACACTTAGGCAAATATGGTCCCACAGGCAGGTAGGTATAAGCTATCTCTACGTACTTTGGTGTCTAATGGTAACTAGTATCTAAGTTTCCAGCAATCAATATGGAAGAAGCCTGCATCCAAGCAACTCTGAAGCAATCAGTTATAGCACCAGACTTTGAACGGGGCAGAAAAGTGGTATAGTAATAAGACTAATGGATTTTCCCTGCCTCTGTATATACAGTAACTCCAATGTAGCATACTTTGACAGATAAACGTCAAAATTGAACCGGTCAGCGACTGTAATGAATTATTGTAGGTGAAGGAGGAAAGACAGTATTACAGATTCATTACAGCAAGTAGACTAAACTCAGGATCGCAAAAAACTACCTGACACATACCTAAGCTACCAAACCAGATGCCTAGAGACTAAATCTATGGTCTTGAGAAACCACCAACCAAAACAAACAAGCCAGAGGCCCGACACTGTTTGTAGCATATAGCTAAGTCAGATTCTTAGGCACACCGTACTCATAGCAAAACTTCAAAAACTATAGACCGCGTGACAGTAATGATAAAAGTAACAAAGTTATTCTATTTAAAGAGGTTTCCAGCATGTTAAAGTTATGTAACCGATCTTTGCTTCTTGTTGTTTGATATAAGTTTCTTGACATCTTCCCCGCCGCCAAGGTCTGCAGCGGGCGCATCCTCATCGACTTCCAGCGGCACTAGGTCTCGCACTCCGCGACGAGTGACCGTAGCATTTGGAAGTCGCAATTGAACAAATCTGACACAACCATCCGGCCCCGGTAACAGTTCCTTGATCCGTGCCATCCTCCATGTTGTTCTCGGTGAGGAACCCTTAACCAAGCACACTGATCCTGTGCGTGGTTCCCAGACCCGTTCCCCCTTTCTTTGTTTGAAGTTGGTAATGTGCTGTTCTCTGAGCTCTTGAAGATAGGCTGCTTTCCATGTGGCCCAGAAGTGGTCCAAACGTTTCCGGGATGATTCCCTCAAGTTCAAAAAGGTTATGGCAGGTCTAGGGTCGGGATCATAGCCCGGATCATTTTCGTTATTGATGGGCGGAGGCAGGTTCAGCCGGTTGGAAGGAGCGATAAGGTCAGCAGGAGTTAGGGTTTGGAAGTCATTCTTATCGTTCGAGAGAGATAGAAGAGGCCTAGTGTTGAGTACAGCCTCAATCTGGCATACCAATGTTTGCAGAGCGTCCGCTGAAATTTTAGCTTTCCATAACGTTTTCCTCAGCGATCTCTTAATCAGGCCTACCAATCTTTCATAGAATCCTCCAACCCACGGGGAACCTTCTGGAATGAAAGACCACTTGATCTCCTGATCGGAGAAGAACTGGATGAATCTCTTTAATTCGTCTGGAGGAATCTTTCTACCCCACATAGTTTTAATAACGTCTGCCGATTTCCTGAATTGCGAAGCGTTGTCTGAAAGAATAGACTTAGGAGTTCCCCTTCTACCAATGAAGCGAGTCAGTGCGTTTATGGCTGACTCAGTGCTACAATCGGGAATCACTTCCAAACGCACAGCTCTCGTTGAAAAACAAGTCATGATTGCGATCCAGTGACGAGTGAAAGCAGTCCCCTTGTTTTCTTTGATCAAAAGTGGGCCAAGATAGTCCAAACCAACGTGTGTGAAGGCCGGACAGGAATCCAGCCGTTGCTTAGGCAATTGAGCCATCTTCGGAGGCTTGATAGGACCGCCTTCAGTTCGCTGACAAACTCTGCAGTTCTTTATTACATTCTTCACCGCCGTTAGTCCACGAGGAATCCAAAACCGTTTCCTGATCTGCGCTAATGTTGCCTTGGCTCCTGAATGCAGTAGGCTTTTGTGGACATCCTGAATCAGCAATGCTGTGAATTTGTTGTTCTTAGGCAAAAGTATGGGGAACTTCGAGTCGTAGCTAATTTTTGCGTTCGCTAGCCTTCCTCCACACCTGAGCAAACCATAATCGTCTTCGAAAATGTCCAGCTGTCTAGAAAGCTTTGTTGCCTTACCATTCTGCAGAGACATCTTCTCCTCCTCAAAGCAGTGCTGTACATACTGCACCCATAGTAATCGAGCGGACTTAATTTCTATGGTATCTATGGCTGAAGAAGTGGAAATCTTCGTTTTCTTTAATGCGGATACAAATCTTTGGCAATATGCAGTTACCCGTAGTAATTTCCTCAAAGAAGAAAACCTGTCTATGTCGATGTTGAAAGGAGTTTCATGGGAGCAGTCGTATATCTTAGTCATTCCTGTGAAGTGGCCGCTCTGAAAGGTATCTGAGATTGAGACATCTTCTGTGGAAGCATCATAGTCGTTCTTGACATGGTTTTCGAAGTTCTCCTCTGACCGCAACCAGAATGGTCCTTTTAGCCAGAAAGAGCGTTCATTAAACAACTCAGTGATGTGGCTTGTGGCTAACCTTCTAGTCGCCAAATCAGCAGGATTTTCATTCGATTTGACGTAGTGACACTGAATATCTTTTTTGGTGATTTCTTGGACTTTGGATGTCACATGGGTAGGTAGGGTTTTCTTGGATCTAAGCCAACTCAGAACAATTTTGGAATCCGTGAATAGGTGTTTGGACTCAGACTTTTGTCTTAGTTGATCCTCAACAAAATCTAATGCTCTGGCGCCAATGTTGACCCCTAGCAGTTCGAGTTTGGGAATGCTTGTAGCCGGTTTCAGTGGTGCTACCCTTGCCTTGACGAATATCAAGTTGGAGTCAATGATTCCTCGCACCTCTTGGCGTAGATAGACAGCAGCGGCGTATGCTGCTGGGCTGGCATCGGTAAAACAGACTAGTTGGTATGGAACTGCGTTATTGAAACCAATCCATCGTGCTATCTTGATTTTCGAAACTTCTGTCAATTGTGTACATAAAAGGTGCCATTCTGGTAGGTATACTTCGGATATTTCGTCATCCCAGCTAATCTTGTCTTTCCAAAGATTTTGGATCAAAATCCGTCCCCTGATTGTCACAGGAGCAAAGATTCCTAGAGGATCAAACATTTTTGCCGCGTGTTGGAGGACCTTGCGTTTCGTTACCTTCGTCCCGTCTACACTGACTGCTTTTGGAGAAATATGGTCTGTTGTTGAATCCCAAATCAGACCTAACACTTTCGTTTGGATTCCCTGGACTCGATCTTCTTCAGGCAGTTTAGAGTTGAAGCTGGAGTTGTTCGATATCCATTCTCGGATATTCATGGAAGCTTTGTTGAACAGCGATTTGGACTCTTTGTAGAGGCTATTCATTTCGTCTAGATTGTTTGCACTGAAGAAGATGTTATCCATATATATGTTCCCTAGTATATTCTTTGAAACTATCCATGGATTAGACTTTAGGTGGTAGTTTATGGTGGCTAAAAGAAGAAAAGGCGACGCCACGATCCCAAAAGGTACTCTTGTAAAGCGGTATATCTCAATGTTTTCCTGACTCGGTGGCTTAAGTGAGTCCTTGAGCCATAGAAATCTCGTGCAATCTCTATCTTGAGGCTGCAATCCTACTTGGAGAAAAGCCTTTTCAATGTCTGCTACAGCTGCTACCGCTGGGAGACGGAAGCGGAGTAGTAGTCCGACTAAGTCTTCCATGTAGTTTTTGGACCCGTGTAAATTAAATCGTTGAGGCATCGTCCGTTGGAAGTTTTGGCGCTCGCATCATAGACAATGCGAACTTTAGTTGTAGCGCTGCATGTTCTTATGACTGGAAAATGAGAAATGTAGTGAGTCAGTCTAGCCCCAGGTGCCTTGGATATGACTTTCTCAATGATGCCCTGGTTCTTTTGATAGTCAAAGATGTCATTGTAGGCCTTTAGACTGTTTGTTTGATCCGAGGAAAGCTGTAGGGTTTTTAGTGTTGTGTGGAGTCTTCGAACTGCAGTACTATAGTTGCATGGAAGTGTCGGTTCTTCCTCTTTCCACGGCCAGCAAACCTGGTAGCGGGAATCTCTGAATTGTATAGTTTCTTCAAACTTGGCTTCTATTTGGTTTTTCTGAAGTGACTGATTTGGATCACCGTACTTCGAAATCCCTATGGCATCTAACTTCCATAGGTTAGTGATATCCTCATCAGTTGTAGAGTAAAAGGTTTGGACCTGTTTTGTTGAGGTTTTTTTCTCTGTCGAATAGTTGCCAGACAAAATCGTTCCTAAGGGTGTGTAGTAGATTGCCATGTTATCCCCTATGGGTACAACCTTTGTTGTGGCTTGTGGACCCATCAGTTTGTGCCAATAGTCCATGCCAATGATAACATCCATTGGCACTGTCGTTTTGGAATTAGGCGGCATGTTTAGTAGCTTAGCTTTCTTGAGCATAGTTTTAGTAGAACTGTCGAAGTTAATAGGATAGAGTGGTAGTGGTGGAGCCATCGTTTTAACTGCGTAAGCAGTGATTGGCAACTCAAATCCATTTCTGCTTTGTACAGAAAATTGAACTAACTGAGCTTTAACTTTTTCGGTGAGGTCGCTGTTAAATCTTGCGGTATCTAGGATAACAGTTCGTATTGGTTCTAGATGGAGTTTTTCCATAGCGTTGGTGCTGATACAGGTCGTTCTTGAGCCTGAATCTAGGTAGACTTGTAGTTGCGTGGTGTACCCTGTTTTGCTGTTTTTCACTGTTGCTGGAAAACAGCACATCATAATTCCATCTTCTTCATTTGCGTTAGCAACATGAATCTGTGTTGAATCAAGAGATTCTGTGAATTCGTCGTTTTTGTCCGCTTCGTATTGTGAGGCGGCGTGTTGGTAGATTTTGTTCTGTGTTGAATTTTGTATCTTGATGTGAGTGCAGAGTGCTGAATTATGCCCCGTTCCTTTGCAGTGGAAGCAAACTTTGTTTTTCTTGCAGGTTCTTGCGCCATGATCGGTTGCCAAACATTTAAAACAGTGCCTGTTGTTTTTAGCTATTTCATATCTTTGTTTTGGGTCGCTTATTGTTTTGCAAGAGTCGCTGTAGTGGTTGGTTTTCTTGCAGAAAATGCATTGTCGTTTTTGCGTTTGTTGGGCACTAGACTGATACATAGCTGCTGTAGGCGTTAAGTCAGAAACTTCTTCATAAGAAGCTTCTGCCTTAAGCTTTTCACGCTTCTTCATTTCTGCTGGCATGCATTTTCTTATTTTAGTTAGCTTTCTAACTAAAGTATCAACAGTCCAGGTTGCGATCTCTTCATCTTTTATAATAGCTATTTCATGCACTTTCTGATAGAGGGAATCCGGTAGTTTCTTTATAAGTGTGGGTACATATCCCTTCAGAGTGTTCTCTTCAACTCCTAGACGTTGCAAGGTAGTAGAGAGGGCTCGAACCTCGTCTATGAATTTTTCAAGGTTAGACAGACTCTTCTTCACACGTTGTAGTCCGTTCAGGGTTTCCCAAGTAACGGATAAAATCACATTCTTATATCCATAGGTATCTTTTAAAATTCTTACCGCCTCATCGTACTTGTTACCTTCAAGACCCAATCCCTTGACCTTGTCCAAAGCTGGTCCTTTCAGCGTTTGGTATAGGTAATCTAGTTTCTGCTTGCTTTGGAGGCCCGGTTGGAAATGAGCGTTAATGTCAAATGAGTCCCAGTAGTTTGGCCACTCCAGAACATTTCCCCCGAACGTAGGTAAATGGATCTTCGGTAGCAGAGCCAAGTTCCCGGGTCTAGCGGACTGTCCGGGGTTGGGATTGGGAGCTAGGTCTTGTGATGGGCGGGGACCGGGGTCGCTTCCACTTCGCGATCTTAGAAGCAGTTCCAATTAGTGACGTCTTTCCGCTCTTTCTTGATCTCTTTCTTGACGAGCAATTTCTCGTTCCTGCTGAATGAGTTCAAGCTGCCTTTCCTCCCAGCGTTGTCGTTGGAGACGTTCTTCCTTCCGGTCCTCCTTATCCTGCTGGAGTTGGGTCATCATCAGTTTCATCATCTCCAGGACGGCAGCGGTCGGACTAGGTTCTGAGGGGGCTGACTCTGCGTTTCTTTCGGCAATCGGATGGGAGGGTTGGACTGGGATATTGTTGCGGAGGTGGGTTGAGGTACCAGGTTGCCGAACGTTAGAGTTGACGGCAAAAGCCAAAGGATTGCAACCCATCTTGAGCAAAGCGTCTTTGGCAAGAATGTTGCCGTTCAGGAGCTGTAATGGCAGAACAGTCATTACATTGCCAAGGGAATTCACGTTTCTGGAGATATTTGAAAAGTCCGGGCATTAGAAGATTTGGCATCATAGAGTTGATGCATGTGGAGCACCACCACTGTGAACAGTTATCACAGAGAAGGTCTTCTGGGGTGGCCTGATTGCATTTCTTACAGGGGTTATCGTTGGACATCCCGGTAGGTAATAGTGATAGCGTGAATAGCAGATAGGTCACAGCTCTGCTACCATATGTTTGTAGCATATAACTAAGTCAGATTCTTAGGCACACCGTACTCATAGCAAAACTTCAAAAACTATAGACCGCGTGACAGTAATGATAAAAGTATCTATTTAAAGAGGTTTCCAGCATGTTAAAGTTATGTAACCGATCTTTGCTTCTTGTTGTTTGATATAAGTTTCTTGACAGACACTAATCTTTGAGAAAGTGAATGTATCGCAAAGTTAAGTTCAGGAATAGGCTAGTAGCAACACCTTAAAAACGCTCGCATGCCCACAATATTTCTTGGCTTTGTTTAAATTCTATCGATATGCGTTGACAATTGTTAAGTTCAATTTTTACAGCCACCTCACCCCAGTCGGTAAATTTTTGCATTTTTTAAATCAGCAGGTCCGAAAACCTACCTCCATCAAATTTCAACTCAATCAGTCAAATTGTGCTTCTTCGGTACTTGTCAGGAGCTGTGGGGGGGTTGGAACCACCTCCGTGGGAAATCCGATGGACATGGACCCCATCAAATGGAGATCCCCACAGGTGCTCCCTGGCATCCGTCTGGTCAACGGCGCGAATGGGTTCCACACTCCTGGGGTCACGGTATTAATTTACCGTGTCGGATCAACATGGAAGCGTGGCATCATTCCTTAAATATGCTACCGAGCTGTTGGATCCATCCCAATCATCCCCTGGATGTCCTGGATCATCAACATGCGAAGACGTGTGCTGGATTGCTGCTTGCTGAAGTGCCCTCATATAGCATTTTGCTGACGAGCCCAGATCAGAAGAAGAAGATGCTGTGGGGGGATAATGGGAAAGACCCATTCCGGTTAGGGGTAGTGCCAGCTCAGAACGTTTACATTTTAGAGGGGAGGGGAATGCTGACACTAAATAATTGCCGTAGCAATTACCCGAGGTGTTCTACAAGGCTATCAGAAACCTATTCAAAAACGTGTCACTCACTACAGCTTTGGAACGAATTCAAACTTAAAGGGGGAGTCGCCGGGTACCACATTTATAGTCAGTGATTTCGCTCTATGTGTGCAATAACAAGACAAGTTTTTAGCGTCCAGGGTCAATGCAGTTAAGAGATATTGCAGTTGAAATCCCTGCAATTTAGTATTTACGTCAGTATGCCTCGCTGAGGGCTTTGAAGCCGTGAACACATAGGTTGACAAAAGACTACAGCATAGCCAATAGGTCAAATTAAAGCCTCTGTCTTGGGCTATTTATTGCTGCACAATGATATAATACGCCAAGTAGCTAGCAAGTAACGATGCTTGAAGAATTTGATCAAGCTCATTCCGACTCATGTACTGTAAACTTTCACGCGCTCTAACTTTCGCATACTGCTTTATAGAGACATGGTGCAAGAAGATAAAATGTTCAGGACATCGAGAGCTTCAATTTGATATAAAAGTTGGCTATATTTGGAAAATTTGAAAATGTGCCATTTTTTTGACTATAGGCCTCCTCGCCCTGAGCCATGCATCCACAGTTCAACAGCAGCAATTGCAGTGAAACTTACCACACATCTTCCGTTTATGCGTGCCAATTGGCACACAGATTTTGGTTGGAATATCTCGGTTTTGAGAAAAAACGGCAGAAAAGGAACGAAATTTTGAGGCAAAACGCCAGCGCGGTAACCAAAACTGTGAACAACTCACAAGCAGCAGCATGGATTGGGCATATGCAAATTGATCCTCTATTTGTGTACTGTGTTAATATCTATATATACGCGAAAACTGTGCAGTGAATGGTTAGTTCAGGATACGACCAAATATTTCTTTGGTGATATTTTTGTAAGTCAGAATTGTGCAAAAACCGACTTCATCCAACTTTGAAAATTTCCAAAAAATTGCTGAGCTAACGCAAAAACACCATACATAGATATTAACACGCTACCTAGTCCAGATTAACATTTTACCAAGTTATAGCTCATTATTGCTCGTGCACAGCGCTCAAACTTTTGGTTACCGCAAAATTTTCCTCACTTTTTTGTTTTGCTATGTTTAACACATGTCGGGGTCACCTTTGGAGGGCTATTGTGAATGACAGGGAAAGTTTTGCAACAAACGCAACTTTCTTGTTTTGGGGACCCATGGGGACTACAAATTATGTGAAACTGAGAAAAATCGGAGATGGTCGAAAAATCGCGACCCGCCCGCATTTGGGAGACAACAGTCAGAAATTAGGATACTAGAAATATTTTTATTCATCTGTAGACTAGAATGAGTCTCCACTTTGTAGCGAGTGTACAACCACCTGGCTACTGAGGCTCAAAGTTCAGTTAGTTAAGGGGGGGTCCGTTTTTGGGTTATTTTTTCGACTTTCTCCGATCTCGCTGATTTTCTTTCACATATTTTATTATCCAAATGGTATATTTTAACGAGTTTTTAAAATTAAAGTCGCAACTCATACGGTTGTCGTGTAATTTCACCTCAAAGTTGAGATTTCATGTGTTAAACATAGGAACTTCAAAAAGTCATTTTTTTCGTGCGCCAAAAAAATCTCCCGACAACCGTTGATGAATCTGGACAAATTATACATTAGAATAACGCTAAAATGTGAAACTGCGGTACCCTGGAATTATAAATTTAACTTAGGCCTTTAAAATGTAATAATTAATTTTTAAAGGATTAAAATTTGACTTCGTGCTCAAGTCGTGTTAAATTTTAATCCTTCAAAAATTAATTAAAAAATTTTAAAGGCCTAAATTAAAATTCTAATTCCAGGGTACCGCAGTTTAACATTTTAGCGTGATTTTAATGTATAATTTGTCCAGATTCATTAACGTTTGTCGGGAGATTTTTTTGGCGGACGAAAAAATGATAACTTTTGAAATTCGTAGGTTTAACACGTGAAATCTCAATTTTGAGGTGAAATTACTGGACAACCGTAAGAGTTACGAGTTTTATTTTAAAAACTCGTTAAAATATACCATTTGGATAATAAAATATGTGAAAATCAGCGAGATCGGAGAAAGTCGAAAAAATGACCCAAAAATGGACCCCCCCCCCTTAAGTCGTTAAGTTTAGCAGTTTAGTACAAAGGAACTAATCATTCTGGCGCTGCCACAGCCAAATTTTTTGATAGCTGCATTCTAATTAATGAACGAAAGACAGTAGCACACCACCAAAAGCCCGAAAACGGGGCACCTAATCATCGATGTTCCACTAGTCTATATCAATAATCAGCTGAAAGAACCAGAGCTAATAACGCAAAGTGGTTTTCCTCTGAGAAGGCAAAATTGAAATGGCTCTCCTCAAATTTACAGTTGAATGTGCGTTTTGTCCGCACTAATATACAATTTGAAAGTTAATTATTTGAGAGGTTCAGCTCAGCATAGCTACTAATTGAAATTGTCTAGCCAAAACCAAAGTGTAATTTAAAAATTTTTGACCTCTGTTCGCTTGCCGTTGTAAAGTGTAAACTCTTGAGGATTTTAAGGATACTATCTATATATTTGGAAATATAGTACACTATATTTTGAATTTTAATAAATAACATTTCAATCGAGGTGCAAAAGCAGTTTTGGTTAACTTTCTCGGAAGTGATCTCCCCACACCTCCACTCATTTTGCAGAGTTCACAGTTTTCCAGCAGCGTTCAAAATTAAATTTGGCTTATTCAGATCGGATTAGCAATATTCTGAAAGTTAGAAATCATTGGCTTTCATCCCACCCCAAATTAATGTCTTCCCAGAAGAAGTTTAATTACTAATCTTGGATCTGTTCTCGATCACAAACGTTACATTGCTACATTTTAATCTTCATAGTACATGTTCGCCCTCGAAGCGTAGTATCAACGATTCCATCAGTTTTTGAATACCAGCCAAGCCATATTTCTTCATAAAACTTCCAAATCTGTTTTAAACTGAAATCTGTGAGCAAATATCTAAATTTAGTTCATGTCAAAAATATTCCAGCTAAACGTTCGACTGAGTTGTTTTGTTCGAAAGGGGACAAGTGGTACAAGAGCGAAGTAAAGGCACAATAGAAATCAAATATGGAGAAAAAAGGTCCACTTTTACGCACACTTGTACTTTTATATTGACTGTTCCCAATTCCGTCAGCAATACAGGTTGGACAACAGAAAAAAAGAAAAATGGAAACTTTTGTCGTGCAGCATTCACATTCAGAAAAAGTATGAATTTATTTCTATAATTTCTGCTGATTGCAAATTTGTTGATAAGCTTTCTGTGTACAACACTGACCGTTGCTACCTTGTTTTCCAACTTGTATTTACTGCTAACTGATTTTATATATTTATTTGTATTTTATTTGCATTTGAAACGGCTTCCAAATGTATCTAGCATGGGGTTAGTGCAATCTGATTGGCTGTTACCTACCCCTAAGGGGGACATAAGTAACGTCTTTTCCTCCTCTAGTTTTCGATTCAATTGTGAAGGACAAAGTTTAATTTATGAAGTTCGCATGGGATGATATGCAGTTATGGTAGCTGTTTGAAGCTCCATCTCTAAATTATTGACTCGTTCTCTCTGGCTAAGATCGCTCACAGCGCGCATTGGCTCTCTCCTGTCCGGACTAAGGCTTTACCTTAGTGACTGCAGGCGAGCCTTTTTCATTATTTCTTTATGATTAATACTTTGTAGCCTTCGTGGACCCGCCTGCTAGCCCGCGTTTACCTCATTTTCTTGATGTTAATTATTGACGGTGTTTAGAAGTGAGTTTTGGTTTCAACCACAGGAACGTGGAATGCAGAGAGAAAGACTGCTTGGCTGTGTCAACACAATTCTAAACTTTCGCTCAGTTCCAAATTCCAGTTCTAGGAAGCCAATTTGACCGGCTAAACTTCAAAGTCAACTAAATCGAGCGCAAAATAAAGCCGCTTAACAAACAAGCTATTTTTATTTCTTTTCACAATTCAGTTTCAGCTTATTGCTTTCTCTCTTTCGCTTTCAGTTCTTTGTTTTGCAAAAAATTGCGGGAATTTTCGCTAATTACGCGACATTTAGTAGTCTCTGCAGCTTACTAAGCGGTGAATTTGTTCTGTCTGGCGGTTTCAAAAATTTGGATAGCAATTCCGGTTTTTCATTCAAATAGAATCCTATTTTCAACTGAACGCTTTGTTCAACTCAGTCCTAAAATTTGGACCCATCCACCGGGACTGTAGTCACATTTTCGTTTCACTATTTCTGTTGATTGCA
>JASAND010019784.1:0-30000 GCA_030248195.1 Trissonchulus latispiculum | reverse complement strand
ATTTCTGATGAACTTTCGCGAATACCCCATTGCCCCCAAAAAGGTACGCAGCTCTGAAATGGTAGAGGGTGGCTTCAGGTTGAGCATCGCCTCCACCCTGCTCTTGGACGGCAGAATCATACCGCCTTCAACGTCGTAGCCCAAGAAGGTTATACGCCGCCTGGCGAACTTGCACTTTTTCAGCTTCAGTCGCAGGCTGCTCTTTCTGAGGCGATCAAACACCAGTTTTAAGTCCTGGATGTGCTGCTCATACGTAGAACTTGCTACTGTGATGTCGTCGATGTAGACGCGGGCACAACTGAGGCCCTGCATGACAGATGACGTGTAGCGCTGGAAGGTAGCGTTGCGTTCGTTAGACCGAACGGCATGACAAGAAACTCGTAGAGGCCCTCGGTTGTCGCGAACGCAGTTTTCGGAATCCATGCCGGTTCCATGGGGATCTGCCAGTAACCGGACGTACAGTCCAACGTAGTGAAGTATCGGGCCTGTCTCCCCAACTGCAGTAAGTCGTCCACTCTTGGCATCGGGAAGGCGTCTCTCTCCGTGACATCGTTGAGCTTCCTGTAATCGATGCAGAAGCGAATGGAGCCGTCAGGTTTCGTTACCAAGACGACTGGACTGGCCCATGGAGAGGACGAAGGTCGGATGATCCCCTCCTCAAGCATAGCGGCAACTTCAGCCCGTTCAGATGACTGGCGGGCCAAAGGCTGACGTCTGGGTGGTTGCTTGATGAGAGTGCCGGCAGTACGGATGCGGTGCTGCACACCAATGGCCTGCCCAACGACACTCGATCTGGACGTGGCGAAGACGTCGGAGAACTCTTTGAGCAAATAGTGCAACTGTGTGATTTCGGCAGTTGACAGGTCTGGAGAGGAGACCGAGGATAACTCCTCCGGAGACTAACAGGTAGCCTGGGATGGACTTTGTGGTGGAGGAGCAGTACCTCTAACGGCACCTTCGATGTCCTGGTGTACTTCGTAGAGACTTCCAACCCGTCTGGGGAGAGTTCCGGAAGCTTTGACGCGGCATGGAACCGGGACGACCCCATCAACCACCTGAAGGGCACCTGCCGTTGAGACATCGGTGAAAGCCCCGTGTGGTTCGAAGTACGCGGGACGATCGCTGCCCCCAATCGGAACCAAGAATGAGCGCAGTCGTTTGCAGAGTTGACCTCGGCAGACGGGTTGGGGACCAGAGGCTTGCTGGTGAAAGGCCGTTCTTAACCCGTCAGAGCCAGCGGTGGGCCCGAATGCCGGTTGTAGACGCCAAAAACAATCAAGACCGAGTTGTCTGGCGGATGCTACGGATAACAAGCAGGGACCATCGACTACTGCGAAAGAAACAGTAGCCTGTGTTGAAGTCCCACCTTGTGCAGGTTGAAGAGTGACCTGACCTTGGTATAGAGACGCTTGAGTTGGCTCACCTGAGGCCAGGAGCAGAGGTACGGATTCCCCCGTATCGGTGAGCGATTGGTGGCTCAGAAGCTTCGAAGCCACGGATTTAGAGAGAGTGCTGATTTCAGCTCCCGTGTCCAATATCATATTATCGATGTTTTCTGTACCAATCTTTAGCAACAGATCAAGATCTTTTATGGTTGGGAGAGCTTTCTTGACCTGCAAAGGTTCCTGAACCAGGGCCTGTTGGCCACTGGCAGACTTTGTTTCAGAAGTGTGAGGCTCCACACTATTTTCTGGAGGGTTTTTGACTTCACAGCAAACAGCGTTTACATGCTTACCTTTTGCTGTCAATTCTTTACCCCTCTTTGGGCAGGAAGAGTCCCAGTGATTACCGGAGCAGAACCTGCACGGACGCGGAGGGGCACCTGTCGTTTGTTTCTTCGTTGTAGCAGCTCTTTCAAAATTTGACGAGAATTTACTGGAGGTACTTCTCTTGTCAGGGCAGTATGGCGGCTCCTGCCTAGCTTTTTCCGGATATGTTAGGTTTTTGACTGGTTGTAGTGAGCGAGCTTTGCTGACCGTAAGTTCCTGGACGGTAAAAATGTCGTCAGCATCGTGTCCACGGTCGTAGTAGGAAATGAGCTTCTCTCGAAGCTGGGCTGGGAGTGCGTTAATCCACACCGCACTTTCGATGAATCTAGAATCCTTGACCTTAAGTTGGAGACGGCGGTATCTGTTGACGAAACTCTGTGGATCCTCGTCGGGTCGCATTCGGAGAGTGGTCAACTTTAGCGCTGCCGCGGTAGGGGTAAGTTGAGTCTCTACCAAAGGACGTAAATGCTGAGTAGCCAGGCCAAAAGTCGCTTTGTGCTCGGGTGCTAAGGAGCGGAAAGAAAGTCTTGCTTTCCCCTCCAAACAACGTTCTAGGACCCGGAGGGGATCAGTTCGGCTTTGATCCGCAAACTCTTGGACCTGACGGATCCAGTCGTCAAAAGAACAACAGTCAGTGTCATCGTCTCCAGTGAAGGACCACGGGTGTTGAATTGTAACCGTGATATTGGGGCGATTGTCCGTTGGTCCTCTATCCCCTCGGTGGAGATCGAGAAGCTGGGCAAAACGCTCTTGGTATTCACGTCTTTGAGACAGATAATCTTCCCGTTGTTGCTGAATGAGTTGCTGCTGCTGGGTTAATTGCTGCTGCAATACCTGGACCAAGAGTACAGAATAGATAAGAGTAAGAAACTCTTACGCTAGCATGTACAAATTATGTAAGGTATGCTCGGTTCATTAACTCGGGACCCCCCCCGAAACTTCCGGGGGGGGGGTCCCACTTTGCACTAACTACACGCTTTCATATAAGCGTGTGTCTGCTCGCTGATTGGCCCGTTAGCCTTAAGGCTTATTGTAGGCAATTTATTAGTTATTTTAATTAATTAATTATAACTTTAATCAGGTTAATGCAATTAAAAAACTAATTCGACAATTTTGTTGCATTTTTGCTGCTCTTTCCAATGATATAAAAACTGTTGCATAATACAAAAATTCGAAGGAATGTAACGTGCAACAATTTTTATATCATTGAAAAGAGCAGAAAAAATGCTTCAAAGTTGTCAAATTAGTTTTTTAATTGCATTAACCTGATTAAAGTTATAATTAATTAATTAAAATAACTAATAAATTGCCTACAATAAGCCTTAAGGCTAACGGGCCAATCAGCGAGCAGACACACGCTTATATGAAAGCGTGTAGTTAGTGAAAGTGGGACCCCCCCCGGAAGTTTCGGGGGGGGGGGTCCCGAGTTAATGAACCGAGCATACCTTACATAATTTGTACATGCTAGCGTAAGAGTTTCTTACTCTTATCTATTATGTACTCTTGCCTGGACTAGCTGAGCAATGTCATGGTTTGGGTGATCGTTCTGATCATCGGCCTCTGATACATTTGAGGCGGCAGGAGAGCAATGAGCTGCTCTTCTGCGTGGCATAGTGATCGGGTTTCGGCACCACAAATGTAAAGGTTGGTGCAGAAAAAAGGCTCTACTGTTCACATGACATGACAAAACGTAATAAAAAACATATATATATTGGATCATATCTCTCGTATTAATAACTTCATCCTTTCTCCACTTCTGTTTACTTCTTGGTGGCTGCTGGATCGGCATTCTTTACATATATATATATATATATATATATATATATATATATATATATATATATATATATATATATATATATATATATATATACATATATGTCTGCAGATTTTGTGAAGTTTCATTCTGATTTGAAATTTTAGCGATTTTTCTAACGATTTAGGGTATTTTCTTGCGAACTCGTAACGCACTAGCACTGCGAATTGGTCAAGTTTCGGTACTCGCTTAACTAATTTTGTCTAGTACAGCAAAAAGTTTTATGGTACACTTGACTCGACGACTAGCACTAGCTAGCTCGTAAGCCTAAAATAAGGAAGGGCTGCATGTCTCTCTCTTCCTTTTATAGTCTCTTAGCTATATATTATAGAAGAAAATAAGTCACTATAGGGCTTTTCTTTTCATTGAACTGCGTTGAAAACAGCTCCGACCGCAATACGCGAATGTTCACCCGTTTGATGGGGGATAGGATATCCAACCGTCACTCAGATTGCAGAGTCACCCTCCCCATTTGTTGGGGCAGTTAGATACGGGATTATGGTAGTTTTAGCTTATTTTCAAAAAAGGGTTCCTGTTTCAGGGGGAAGGAGTCGTCATCAGCCAGTCATATATATTTTGTTTCTATGAGCCTGTTTTGGTGAGCCCCTCCCTACACGAAGGTCTCTTTTGGCTACCTCCCTCCAAACGGGGGAACACTCGCATAGTGTGATCTGAGAACCATTACACAAAGCACTGAAAAGAATCTCACAGGCCGCCAAGGCAACGAAGACAAGCTTTTTGATGGCTCATTCTTCTTCTTCTTCTTCTTCTTCTTCTTCTTCTTCTTCTTCTTCTTCTTCTTCTTCTTCTTCTTCTGCAATTATGCACTTTTTTGTTATATTTGCTTTCCTTACTTATTTTGTTTCACATTACCTTGTTTCTGTTTTCAAACAAGAGTTTTTAGACCTCCTAAATTGTTCCAAGTTTTCTGTCAATCAGTACAGCAACACGGTGTGAAAAATAATTTAGACAGGCAGTTCTATTCTGTATAATGTTTACAATGTCTGTGTAAATAATGACACTGCACTATCGGGTAGGATTTAGAAAAATCTCAGTTTAATAAAAATAATTGCGAAGTTTACCTGGAAAATTTTTCAAAGTAGGGAACCAACAATTTTTAATTTCTTCAGTGGGAAGCAAGACTTTAAAAAATATCCACATGCATTATTGTCTCCAGTTTGTTTTTATGTTCACTGCGACAACCCAAATTTATATATGTGCATATATATGCTGTGCGCGCCTGATATTAAAAATGCTTCAGGCAAAGTATACAATTACTCTATACTGTTTAACTTTAATGTTTTCTAGTTTAGAAAGTTTCAAAGAGGCCAAACAAAGTTAGCCATGTATGTATCAGGTAAAAGAGAAATTTACACAAAAAATTGATTTATTGTGCAGGTATAAATTTTTGTTAATAACAGTTATTTTCCGTGCGGTATCCAGCGGAATCCAATCTCTACTTCTATTGTTTTTGGAAATTTTAGAAAAATATGAAAATGTCAGTTAATTCATTGCCCCCTCCTTCATTTTAATGTTACACAACTGCAGAGAGACAACAAGACTTCACATTAGTGAATAGAGAACCAGTAGCGTTAAATTTTCTGTTAAGAGCTTGCTGTACTAGAAAAATGGGTAGGGTGGTAGTTGTAGTGCAGGGGATTTGTGCTGTACTTTTTGGCCTTCTGACACAAGCTAGTGCTAACTGTGATTTCATTCATAATGTTAACTGTGAGTCTTAATTAATCTTAGTCTGTCCGTTCTTCATTAATTAGTTTATGTTTGATCAGTTGCCCTTTATCCGAAGTACATACAGAGATTTGCAATTGTGAATATTGTAAACCAGAAATCTAATCGTTGTAAACCAAAAATTTAATATATAGTAATCTCAGATTTTATCGCAAGTGGGCCACCAATTCTCGAAGAACCCCTGTTCGAAGAATGCCTGTTTCCAGGAAACTATAGTCCCACTCAGCGCTAAGTCCTATAAGGTTGGACTCAATATTATTATGAAGTCGCCAGAGGGGTGCCAACCGCCAACCGGACAGTATTATTGTCGTTTCAACATTATAAATTTTTAAGGGTGCAGAGTTCCCAAGTTCAGAATCCTAGTTTTGCATTCCCTTCGGGAAACATACTCCTATCAAGAGTATATATACATAGGCAAGAGTGTGACAGCTGACAGTCCGTTATTAACTGCTCCATGCTCTACACGCTAAAGGGTACCCCCACCTTTCACCACAATTAATGTGTGTTTTCGCGTCCAACAAATTCGCTCGATATCCCTACGTTCTAAAGGTCGAAACGGACACAGCAAAGACCAGTCGTTAGCTTCAACATGCAATATATCGTGAGAACTTACAGAAATTTGCACTGGATGGGTCCACCTTTGTGGGTGAGGGTATTAGTCGTTGGCATGCAGGCATCTACCTGGAGCTGATAACAAAGAGAGAGAGAGGTCCAGCACCAGCTGCCTGTCTGTACTCTTGCTCATAGAGCTGTCCTGTTTTGCTGAGTTTGTCCAAAGCGCAGTTTTTATGTCACATAGAGCTTGTGCAGTGAATTTTTTATTTTGCAGATGACACATCCCCTGAGATTGTGAAGAAAGTATGGCAGGGATGTATCCTCTCAGAGATAGAAAATAATACGGAAAAGAATCTGGCCACTCGTCATTCCTGGTACAGTGAAGAGTTGTTCAGTAAAATCAAGGACCAGTCCATCGGCTGGACTCCTCTCAAGCTTCCACCTGATTCCGCCACTGTCGAAATTCATGACTCCGAAATCCGGCACATGTACCCGGTTAGTGATTGTATTGATTATTTGTGATAAATATATACTTAATTGAAGCAGCTCGTCATTGGATTTACCGGTTTTTGCGTTGAATAGTTTTTTTAATGTATTCTATGGCTAGCTAGGTCACAAACGTTTGGTTGCAGGACTAGTACTTGTCTACATTACTTCACTGTTTCACGAAATAATTTTAACTCATAGCCAAACATGTGCTGGGGCTGGGGGTTGATTTTAAGAAGGGAGGAACCGATGACCGGCGAATCCCGGATTTTTTCTGGTCAATCCCCACTGAGGGGAGAGCTGGTTCTGGAGGATGAAACCCCCACGCAGCTGTTTGCTCAGAACTCAGTTATATACTACTTTTGACGTGTGTCTGCTTATAACGTAACATCTGTTAACTGTATGTTCACAGCTTATGCTTCACATTTGCTCATTTAGCGTGTTTTCTATTCTGTTTAGCATGATGGCGATGGTAACGTGGAATTTGAAGGATACTTTCATATGGTAAGCGGATAGAACCGAGATTTACGTCCATAGTTTCACCTTGTAGTATTTTGTAAGCTAGCGCATTTCCAATTTAAAAGACACGCACACGAGCTTTTACTATATATGAACGGCACCATCCTATATACATATATATATATATATATATATATATATATATATATATATATATATATATATATATATATATATATGTATATATATATATAAGCTCAGCTGCGTCCACATAGGCAGTCTATGTGGCGCATGCTCCACAAAGGACATGATATGCTTATATATATATATATATATATATATATATATATATATATATATATATATCATTCCTTTCCCCTCCTTCCCAGTATATATATATATATATATATATATATATATATATATATATATATATATATATATATATATATATATATATATATATATATTAGACTGCGACATACATATATGTCGCAGTCTAAAAGCAGTTTCCGTCTAATTGCAATTGGGCTAGTCTAATAGCATGAGACTGAGCGATATGCTGTTGGACTGAACATTTCCAGTTTAATTGCAATTGCTTATTATATCTTGAATTGCAAGGAATCGAAAAATACGCTCAAAAGATGTAGGTCTTGGTGAGAGAATTCGAATGACTATTAATTAATTTGTCCATGTAGGTTGGCTTATTATATGTCGCAGTCTAAAAGCATTTTCCGTCTAATTGCAATTAGACGGAGAATTTCAGTCTAATTGCAATTGGGCTAGTCTAATAGCATGAGCCTGAGCGTAATGCTGTTAATAGACTGAAAATTTTCAGTCTAATTGCAATTAGACGTACTATTGTTCGTACTACTTATTTAATTGTAATTAGCACATTCTAAGCTTTAAAATGATATACAAATTGTCGTTGAACTCCAAAAATTGAGTAAATTTCAGTCTTTC
Source organism: Trissonchulus latispiculum (assembly GCA_030248195.1). NCBI lineage: Eukaryota > Metazoa > Nematoda > Enoplea > Enoplida > Ironidae > Trissonchulus > Trissonchulus latispiculum. The sequence goes on along the minus strand of JASAND010019784.1, from coordinate 22,206 downwards.
AAAGTTTGCTGCAAATACCCGAACCAGCACCTAAAGTTGTTCTCAGCTTTTGTACCTACTGAACTGAAACTGAATTTATTGCGTTGCGTTAATATCTGCCCCAATAGTTCTAATTTCCTATGATATATGGCACCCCACGGGGGTACTTAAACATTAACGTCACGTTAACGCATGTTCCAAGCCACCTCCCCTGTCCGAACAATGTATATACAAGCTCTACCGCCGTCAGTAGAAAGGGCTATGGAAAAATTGGAGAGGGGGCAGCAAAAATAACTGAAAAAATACTTTTTATGTACACTATATTTTTTAAAAAATTTTGTTAATTTTGTTAATGTTTATAAAGGTGGCCAAAGTTTTTAATTGTGTCGGAAAATTGATTTGAGTTTTAAATTTTCAATTAATTTTTCTGTTGGATTTTGAAATTTTTACGTCCAATACTTTCAGACATGGAATGATCCCAGACTTCGATGGAGATCCGATGCTTATCGGCTGTCCGAAATTGAAGTTAAGGATTCCTCCATTACTGGGAAAATGTGGTTTCCTACCTTCGGCGTTGATACTAGCACCGGGAAGGGCAGTTCAATGTATGTATTTATATGGGATCTAAATTTGACTTATAAATAATTAATTTATTGCATTGCAACAATTATATAAACAGTAAAAAGTTGAAACTATACCATAAAACTAGAAGATTTTTGGTCTGTTAAATTTCTGTTGTGCATACTCTTGTTTTCAGACCCAGTGAAATTTTTGTGCCAAGGATAACATCAGACGGGAAAGTGAATGCTTCAGTCTATTTGGACTGGAAAAGTACCTGCGTTTTCAATCTGCGCAACTTCCCCTACGATGATGTAACTTGCAAGTCAACTTTCACGGATAATTGGCATAATGATTCAAGGTTAACAAGTTTTCACAAAAACTTATTAACAATGAGATTAAAGGCCTGTTGCGATTAAACTGCTGAACCTGAGGGCTTGATTTAATTTCTTAAAATTTTAAGGCCCATATCCCCATAGTCCACCGCTAATGTTAAGTTAAACTCTATCCCGAAAAGAAATTGTTCCATGCAACTCATGTCAGCGGAAGTTAAAGCTTACAGCGCGTTGTGGAAGTTTCGCGGAGGAAGGGTCAGCCATTGACATGCTAGACATAATAGAGAGCCTACCGGCTGTCACACTCTTATCTATGCTTTTGCTACATAACACTAATTCAGCGGTAATCTATTGGGGGTTGCCTTGCCAATTCCTAATGTATGTTTTAGGACGGTGAAGGTAGAAGTAAGCGGATCCAGTATAAAGGCGGCACAGAACTTTGAGGCCAGAATGGGCTGGGAATTTGTTTCTGGAACCATTCGTGTCGTGACCGATCCTGACGACTACAAAAACAATATTGAGGTGGAAGTCTATCTTCGTCGAATTCAGAATGCAGTTGACACAGAGATTCTGATTCCCATTTTATTGGCCAGTTTTCTAGCCGCAGTGGCTCCCCTGTTTGGATCTCTTCAGTGGCAGGCTGCCATTAAAGTCGTGGCTTTGGTTCTTGTTTTCCTGGCCCTGGGCAACTTCTTCCAGAATAACTGGGTGCTTCGTTATGGCCAAGAAGTTCCAAAAATTTGTAAGTTATTTTGTGATTTATTAACTGCATTGCAAGCTAGAGCGTATAGGCAAGAGTCGTATAGGGTTGTCTTGGCACTGTCACTTGTCTAGACTTTAACTTTACTTTTACTTTTAAGTTTATATTAACACCGTTTGCAACTTGTAATCCTGCTTTTCTCAAAGCTTTTGATTCATAACATCGCTCACGCTTTTATCACATTCAATATTCAATATGTTCATAACATATATTCAATTAAAGTTACTTGTTTTACTTTAGTCTAAGGATTGTATAGTAGTCTAGTAATTTTTAATAAAAAACAGCGTAGTTTGTCTTTGTAAATGCCTAATTGGTGTAAAGATGACAAGCGTAAAGTTTGTCTAATTTTGTCAATCTGGCAGGAAATCTGGCTGTGTACCTGCAAGGAGTGTTATGTAACTTATATTTTAATTGGGTCTTCACCTTCAGTTTACTCCTTCCCTTTGTGGGTAACTGTACATATCAAGTTTCCGCGCACATTTTCTCTTGTGCCCACAAGTTCGAGTGATGTATTAACTATTAGGATTTGTTTTAGTGACTTTCCACAAATTCTCCCTGATCGTTACGATGATTTCCTTGGTTGTCACTTTGATCATCTGGAGTCTGGTTCGGAACGCTCCCACTCTGCCGCCGCCTCACTGGCTGAGTCTCTGCAGCGAAAAGATCAGCAACGTCTGTCTCTGCGCCACCGTGGAGGAAGGAAAGGGCCAGGACGGGGGAGCCGAGAGAAGCTCAGCGGATCAGTGGCGTCTTTTCTACAATGTGGTTAACTGTATTGCCTTCGTCATCTTTTTGGTCATTTATATTGTCGGTGCTCTTGCCTACTGTACTTAGATTGTTCTGGGTTTCGGAACAGTCTATTTAGTGTCTCCGAACATTGGTGTCTAATGTTTTTGAGGAAGCAATTTGTGTTTGTTTCATTACTATATAATTTTTGGTGTTTTTTTGGTCAGCGCTCACCCACTGTCTAGGTTCACAAAGTGACCCGTGAGTGGTGCTCTCCGCAGACCGCTGCCAAGAGGCGGAGAGACGAAGATCAAGGACAGAAACATGATCCCCAAGCGAAACTACCACACGGTTATTGGCACCGAAGCACCGCAGTCACACGCAAGGCAACAGCAGTCGTTAATCCTACTGCTGTTGCCCCCCCTGCTTGATAATAGCAACTATGCTGGCGGAAAGCTATAGCCTGCTCGGAAGGCAAAAAGGATTACAAATAGGCTGCAGAAACGGAAACGGTAGGGGAGACCGAGCTCTAAGATAGGAAAGATTGAAAAATGCGGTCTGAGAAGCTCTGAAATGCAAGCAAAGGTTTCGAAATTTAGCTTTTGTACTTTTATGATTTGGTTGGAAAATAGATAAATGCTTAAGAAATTTCAAAGTTTTATGTTTCGCATTTCCTCAAAAATAGCAACCGAGAAACCTTCAAATTATATAGCGAAGAAGTCTTTTAATTCTAGTTGTAACAGGGCCACAGGAGGACCTTTTTCATCCCCCGTGCCCATAACAACTTGAATGTCTCAATTCATTTTATGTATACTTAACTTCTAATCTATTTTAAAACTTAAAGAAAATGAACTCGAAAACTTAGCTCACAGATGATCCATTGGAAATTCCATCTTCTCTCTGAAAGCTAAAATTAATGTTCGTAAAACTCACATTAAATGCAGCTACCTGCTGTAACGTACGTCTTTCTGGTAACTCAAATTTAGGCAGCTAATTCGGCATTGTTTAGAGTCGAGTTTTTATGTGCTCTGAGCGTTTAACTCGTTAAAAGTAACCATTTTGTCCAGGTTCAAATAGGTTATCAAATCTAGTAAATTCCATTTTCTGACCATCTCTTGTTATCACGCATGTACTTGCCATATTTTTCACTTGTTTTGTTACCATTGTAGAATTACATACACTATAATTTGTAAATTTTTGCTGCCAAATATATGATAATTATACGCTGTAAATTTTCTGCCGTTAACTGTATTTTGCTAAGAAATAGTCTAAATATATATATTTGTTTATATGCTGTAAAAGAGCAGGTTTTTGTGTACATTTATTACTGTAGTTGTAGTTGACTTCATTAAATACAACAATGTTGTCTTTTTATACGTTTTTATTAGGACTGTTTATCCACGATACCCTCGGAAGTTGCTGTGTAATGTTATAGGAACAAGTTTCGTACCAACTTTTTATTTTCCTTTTCCGGAATTTATGTCTAGAATGAAATTAACACAAAATAGAAGACTGACCAAGAATTAAAGTAATACATAAATATACTCTCATACTAATTCATGAACGATCCATTTGTAGACGTGTAAACATCAAAATTCCTATGTTAGTAGTAGTGCATGCGACCTCTACCAGACTCAATTCTCACACCCGCGGGTCATCAGTGGAGGAGTGTGGAATTCAGTTTTTTAATTACTTTTGCAAATTCCGTTTTATACGTTTTTATTAGGACTGTTTATCCACGGTACCATCGGAAGTTTCTGTGTAATGTAATCAGCTTAGTGTAATGTAGGAGACAGTTTTGCTAATATTAAACAAACAGTTTACTCTTGTGGAAGGTAGAGCTTTATTACACTGTGTAAGGCTAAGCATCAAAGCTGAACCTAAACTTATTTTATTACTTTTATTTCATTTCATTTCTCATGTAAAGGAGCACCTTCTTGCATGCATGCGCAGCACCTTTTGCTTTCTCTTTCTGCGTCCTATTTTTATGCATGTTTTCACACGTGAAACGTCTGAAGTTTGTAACGTATGAACTTTTGCCAATTTCACATTATATAAATATTTCACGCAGTAGCATGATGTAAAAATCGAGTTCTTTTTCGCTTGATATACAATTAAACCATTTCGTCCCATTTTCAAGAATTGTCTGTCAAATCTGATGCATTACGGCAGGTTTTAAACTTTCCATTCTTGCACTAATTTAAATTTCATGGTCGTCAAACAGCAATTCCCCCTTTTGAATTAAATTTAGAAAATTGTAAAAACTTCAACTTTTAACGCGTATGTGTAAAATTGTTCAAAGCTCTGTGTCTTAATGTTGAGAAATTCAGCTTCAAAAAACAAACAGGCTGGCCGGTAAGAAAGAATATTATTTGCCTTCGGAGACATGTCATATCACCTGTACTTCAAAATCATCTGAAAAAAATTGAGGGAATGCATCTTAGGTAGAGCTGCGGCCAGTTCCACTGACCCGCTCCTAAGTTAAGCTAAGTTAGGAGAATGGCAGTGTAAACTTAGGAAAATTCTTTTGAAATACTCTTAGGAGAACTCCCAACTAGTCCTTATGAGCTCCTATTCTCGTAAGTCTGCTCCTAAGCGCGCTTAGGAGAAATCTTTTGAAACGGCTCTCTGACTACTATAAACGGAACCGGCCGATTCCACGCTTTCAATTGGACTTGAACTAATTGCTTTGCAAGTTTACAATTTGCAACTAAGTGACAAAGGACTACCTAGACTTTCCAACATCGGAATTCTAATTCAACTCGCCTACTCGTTTCCTCCCCCTCCTTCTAAGTAGCCAGGGCCGTGTTGCAAAAGATTCTCCTAAGCCTAGGAGGGCTCCTAAGTTCAGCTTAGGGCCTGACTTAGGAGAATAGGTTTCAAAAGATACTCCTAAGCTAGAAGTGCTACCCACCACTCCTAGCTTTTCTCCTAAGTCGCCTGAATTTAGGAGCAGCGCTTGCTAAACTTAGGAGCTCCTAACTCCCTTCTAGAAAGCTCCCAGGCATCCTCCTAAGTATCTTCCTAGGAGGATGCTTAGGAGAATCTTTTGCAACACACCCCAGTATTATATCTAACCAACTTACACAATCGCCAGAAAAAATATTATATTCTTACAAGAAGCGGCCAAATACATCATTACAGTGACAGATACTAGAGAAGTTACAGATGGCACATTGCTAATCATAGGCGACAAAAGCAGGTTCACTGAAACAATCGTAAACTACAATTTCTTGCAATTCATTTTGTTTACAGGAAGCGTTGACTTAAGGTGGTGATTCCTTTTGGTCACATATTGTTGGTTGGCGGCATAAATGAGATGAAATTTGACGAAACTTTCCGAAATAAGTTCTTTTAGCGTTCTAACACCCTCCGCCCAAGCCCGATCCAAAAATTCGAGATTTAGGGTTAGGGCAGTTTTTTCCAATTTCTGAAAGTTTAGCAGCAGCTACACAATTATGAATATATTCATTTGAAAGATCTCATTGAGCTTCATATTTTTGCTTTTTAAAGCAACTTTCTAGATTTTCACTACCGTGAGATATAGCCGATTTTCTGTTTTGGCGTCGAAAACTTGTCATTTTTGCAGAAATCAAATAATCCAAAATTTCTTGAACTACGCAAGCCGTAAAATCAAACTAAGGGCGTAGATAGGAAGGTCTCACAGGGACAAATTATCCGACGCATGATCGTCTTCCAACTGCTATCCTGTAGGCTGCTATCATAAAAAATGTAGTTTATGCAAAAACACGACCAATTTTTTTCCAAAGATTGTGGAGCATTCACCATGCATGCTGGAGGGCTGCTACTCACCTTAATACGTTCTGCACAAATATACCCAGGGACGATTTTTTAGTTGCCCCGATTGCTGCTTTCTAGCTAAAGTAATCGCTTGACAAATTTGTAAAAAGTAGGCAAAATACAGGTTACGCACACATGTCAGCTTATTTCTCTACACCGAAGAGCGATTTCACAATAAATAAAAAATCGTCCCCAGCTATTTGATGGAGGTATCGAATGATATAACCGATGTCTTGCGAAAAAATTTACTTGAGCCTGCAAAAAATATGAAAAATTATACTTCTTCTAAAATGTGTAAAAAATATTTTAGAAAAGCAACATTATTTTCGTGGCATGCATTAAAAAGAGAAAATGTCAAGCTACATTTTGATATAAAAATGGCTTCTTAACTCCAAGTAGTGAATGAGTAATAATGGTGCAAACTTTATGTGACCAAAGGGAATCACCACCTTAAGGTGCTGGTATCGTTTTGTGCAGTGCTTTTGTGCGTATTTTTTTGAAACGCCATAACTTTCGCAATTTTGTGAGTTGGAAAGAGCTTTATACATTATTTTAAAGGTTATAATCTGCAGATTCTCGTGAGAGTACGAAACTAGTAAAAATCCGGAAAAAATAGCTAAAATTTTCTGACATACTGACATCTGACAGGCTGAATATAGACCAAAAATTTTTGAACATCGATTTCTCAAAACTGTAGAGTCGGCCAAAATTTTTTCTTGTGCTGTCCTATAAAGGACATGTGGGCCGAGGGACATTTTTTTGGATTTGGCTCAGCAGGTCTTAACGGTCAAGAAAATCCATTAAATGTGCGATTACACGAAATTTCGCAACTTTGCATTGAGTTTTCTCGCAACTGGAGACGTTTTAGCTCAAACCAAGAAAAATGTCCCTCCGCAATAGTGCGAATTCTCATTCTGCCAAAAATCACGCGTATCCATTGGGTAGTTTTTGAGGAATCGATGTTCAAAACAAAATAATAGCAGTTTTGCCAAAATGGTTTTTCGGCCGAATCTCTAGCTTAGAGCAACAAACTCCGGCTAATAGGCTTTGATAAAATGTGCAATGAGACTGTGTATCGATCGAGTATAAATAAACCAAAATTGTCCGTACGATTTGGCAGTTATTTTGAAAAAACTGATTTTCTCGAAAACGGCCGTTTTTGGACCCCAAAAATCGTTTTTTGCTTATACTGACTTAACCACTAGAGATAGCTCAAAAGTTGTAAAAGCAAGAATGTACATTTCTGTGCCCTGTTTCCAGCCATACCAACCAATCTGGTGTCTCGACTATGTGCTGAGAGAATAATGGCAAAAACCAAAAATTTCTTATCTTTGCACCTAAAAATGCGGGACTGGTCCCAGAATGTTAAAGAACACCGAAATAGTATATTTGAAAAGTTTCATCCACTTTCATAAAGAATTGAAGCCTATAGGGTCAAATTTACACAAAGCGATACCAGCACCTTAAATCGAGGAAAACATAATACTCAAAAATTCATGTATCGCTATACCAGGTAAGACAACAGCGAATTTTTTAGGAACTAGCTAACCAAGTAATTTTTTAGACTTTTCGGAGGGGGGAAGTTCTTGCAATGAGCCAAAATTGATATTTTTGGCTTATGTTACATTAGGAAATACTAAAAAGTCTGTGCTAATCTCCTTCACTATATACACCGCAATATATACAGGTGTTCAGTAAACACTGAGCAGCTAAAGCTGTCCCTTAATAATTTATAACATATAACAGCAATTCAAAGTTGAATTCATATACATTAGCAATTCATACAAGTCCATTGTTTTCAACAAAGCGCAAAATACAATAAAACAGCAATGCTGCCAGATTCAATCACAGGGCTGGACTGAGATAATTTTCTGATCAGTCAGTTACGAACAGCTTGTCTGCAAGATTCCGCTGACGCTATTTGCAAAGGATTAGAGATGTAATACAGAAGATTAGTAAACAGTAGACACAGCACGGGTGTTAGCAGTGTTAGTCTTTTATGCTAACTCCGGTTAGCTGATACTTCCAACCATAGATCATTTTGTCAAAACTGCACGTAAACAAATTGATAGCTGGATGATCATCAGCCCAAGCACAACCACAGACCATGCGACGATGACCCTGAAACAAAACGAAGATAAATAAATTTTAGACAGACACACGTCAGCCCTTATTACAACCCCGCTCTCGCGCTCCCACATAATTGATGGCTGTACGCCTGCTTTCGCAAAAAGCATAATATTTCATCAAGATAAATCAGAACTGGAAGAGAGGGCCAAATTACAATCTGGTTGACAATAAAAGAACCATCAAAAACTACTACACTCAGAATACTACGGTGGTTTGCAAAAATAAGGAATAAAATACATACTCGTCGCGTCTCCCTTGGCAACCGCGCAACACGGATTCCACTGAGATCGTACAGTCGGACTTGTCTATTATCATGTGGAATTGCAATCATATTGTATTTGGCAGAAACAGACAGTCTGAAGCAAAATTTGAAGCAATTTTCCACAGTTTGAAGCAAAATTTGTAGCGAATTCTCCACAATTTGAAGCAAAATTTGTATCGAATTTTCCACAGCTTATCAATGTAACATGAGCTAGCTTCCAGCATCTTGCGCTTATATTATTATGCAGGCAAAAGAAATAGAATTAATTAATTAATTAAGTCTGACCAAAAAATGTAGAAAGCGAAATTGTTTGCTTTATATCTCGTAAACGCTTCAAGATAACTGCCATAAATTATATATTTTCTGAACCGGAATGATGAGATCTTTCTTCTCGTGAAAAATTTTTTTTGAAATTTCCCGTGCGATTTCAAAGGGTGCCGCTTTCGTATGTCCAGAAGGATTGGTAAATGCTACACCCACGATTTTTACAGGAAAATTTTCCCCTTGCCCGAATGTCCTACACACCAAATTTCAGCTTTGTTGGTTGAAAATTGCGTGAGTTATTCCATTTTTTAGATTTTCAAAATCCTTTGATCTTTGCCGCTTTTTCGACTTTGACTGGTTGTTACTCGCCACTCGCTCAACGATAAAAATTTTTTGATTGGATTTTCAGGACCGCCTGGGTGTCAGCTTTCATCTGATATACATGGTATTTCAAAATTTGAAAGTCGATTTTTTCGAAAAATACCACTTTTTGACCCAAAATTCCGGCAAAGCGAATCCACCAAAAGTGAATAAAAATAACATAATCATAAAGTTCATTATGAGCTGAATCCAACGATATAAAGTTTTCGTGGCTACGACTTATATTGCGCCAGCAATGAATTTTTAAACATTTCCCTTATTTCAAGCTGGTTTTTGGCTTCCTTTGATGTTGCCGCCTAGATTTACCTGAACCAGCGTAAACTAGCAAAAACCAGCTGAAATAAGGAAAATGTTTAAAAATTCATTGCTGGCGCAATATAAGTCGTAGCCACGAAATCTTTATATCGTTGGATTCAGCTCATAATGAACTTTACGATTATGTTATTTTTATTCACTTTTGCTGGATTCGCTTTGCCGAAATTTTGGGTCAAAAAGTGGTATTTTTCGAAAAAATCGACTTTCAAATTTTGAAATACCACTTATATCAGATGAAAGCGGACACCCAGGCGGTCCTGAGAATTCAATCAAAAAATTTTTTTCGTTGAGCGAGTGGCGAGTAACAACCAGTCAAAGTCGAAAAAGCGGCAAAGATCAAAGGATTTTGAAAATCTAAAAAATGGAATAACTCACGCAATTTCAACCAACAAAGCTGAAATTTGATGTGTAGGACATTCGGGCAAGGGGAAAATTTTCCTGAAAAAATCGTGGGTGTAGCATTTACCAATCCTTCTGGACATATAAAAGCGGCACCCTTTGAAATCGCACGGGAAATTTCAAAAAAAATTTTCACGAGAAGAAAGATCTCATCATTCCGGTTCAGAAAATATATAATTTATGGCAGTTATCTTGAAGCGTTTACGAGATATAAAGCAAACAATTTCGCTTTCTACATTTTTTGGTCAGACTTTAATACATAATACGTCATCAGTCATCACTTCTTCATAAAACCTCTTTGGATGATTCCCAAAACAAATTAGGTATTAGCCAATAAGTACAATAAACTGTAGCATAAATTATTGCCAAATTATAAACAGTTGTGCTGGGACACAATGCAACTAAAACGTATTTCAACCCAACAAGTTTGTACTGTCGGAGTACACCTTCTCATGGCTTCTGTGACCAATTTTGCCTTCCTAGAATTGCATATCGATATCGCAATCCAACCTGAGATCAAATAATAGTTTAGACTAGCCTGTTGATGGGGGAGTCCAAGCGAATAGTCGCCAAGGGAGATCGCATATTCTTCAGATCCCAAACTTTCACACTCCTATCGTCGGAACCAGAAATAACCTTGTCCGTTGAGGAGAAAACTGCACTTGTCACTGAACTGAAACAAAAATCAATCACCTATTCCTCGAAATTTCCCGGCTTTGACAAATCTCAGCGTCTAGAAGTATACTGGTCGTGTTCGTAACTCATCAGCAATCACGGATTATTTCTCAAGCTATAGATTGAGGAGACAATAAATTAAACACAAAACGTAGGAGCTAAGAAATTACAAAACTCAAAGCAATATTGGTACTACGCAACGTCAACCAGTAACAAACAAATCTTTTTAGGACTGGGCTTATTCTAGTGGAGAAAAGCTGGGGGCTGAAAGCCTTAACCGACCTTTCCCCTCCCAAAATTTGTCCCCACCCAAAAGTGGGTGCCCATTTTGGTACCAAATTTCGCCCTGAAAAAATCGCTCAGAAGGCCACATTTTAAAAACTTTTCCGGCTTCGCGGGAGATTTTTTAGCCTATTTTTGCTAAGCACTAAATCCGCTTATTTCTTGGCGATTATTATAAAAATAGTGCAATTTTTAAGCATGTTTTAGAAAATTCCCCCTATTCCTTGCCCCTCGGACAGTTGGGCCACCTCAAAGTCCAGTCACGTACTCACTCAGCGTGGCCTTGGAAGACAGCGACTGAATGAATTGGTTCACGGAAATCCCAGAGACGAAAGGTGAAGTCTTTGCTGGACGTCACGACCAGGCGCTGACTGTGATGAGCGCTTGCATGGTTTAGTTCTGCATCATGACCTGCAAACGAAGTGGACAAAAACGAGTAATGGCAAGGGTATGGAAATGATAAGCTCCATGCGTGTTGCAACTTGCAACATCTGCATATAGAATACTGCTCATCGGCGTAGACAACTGACAAACAACATTAAAAATGCTTGATCGGGATTATTGAAAGCAGATTTCACAGCCTGTCATCTCCTGCTAACAAACAATAATGATGGTTTTTGAAAAACACAAAGCGACAGCTTTGCTAGCTGAAATCTCAGAGTATTTTATGGGGTTTTTCGGGCCTCCCTTCGGGCCCGGGAGGGGAGAAGAAATTTTCGGGGGAGGAAAGATTTCTTTGCAAAACTTTTTGGCGTATATATATTACACTTAGAAAGGCAAAAAGCTCTCGAAAATGCCAGGATTTAAGCTAAAAATACCGTACACGCCAAAGAAATGGGCCCCGTCAGTGCCAAATATCCCTCTTTGGAGCGACTGTGATATGGCTTTGGCAAGACTTTCATATGAAACCCTTTGTTTGCATTAGTGATTAACACTTTCAGGGCAGAGATCTGTCACTGACTTTTTTCAATGAAATTAATATAGGCAGCATGCAAAAGCTGTGACTTGTCTGTGACCATTTCAATTGCTCTTAATCACTAATGCAAACAAACAGTTTCATATGAAAGTGTTGTCAAGGTCATATCACAGTCGCTCCAAAGAGGGACATTTGGCAGTGACGGGGCCCTTTTCTTTGGCATGTACTGTAGTCTTTTTACGAAAAAATCTCCGGAAGCGGGAAAATGTTTGAAAATTTGGCTATTTTGGCAAAAATTTGGGCCCCCAAAGTCCAGCAAAAATCCCGGCGGGGGAAGAATTCGGGGGAAGGCCAATTTCGGGAGGGCCCCCCCAGGTAAAAAATACCCTGAATCTTGCCGCAAGAACATTGTCTTGCATTCGACGACGTGAAACATTTCATTATAATTCTCTCATACAAAAAACTACGCAAAACTTTAACACGACCTCACACTGCACTAGCACATAAAACAGTTAAACTAAGTCAGAAGGTTAACCTACCAGAAAGCACATTAACTATTTCTCCTCTCTCGGCATCATAGATGTTGGCAGTTCGATCCCAGGAAGCCGTGATCACCTGTTCCCCGTCACAGAGCCAGTCAGCTGCTATCACAACTCCCAGATGACCCGTCAGCTCCACAGCAGGACTTCTAACTACGGTCACATTATCACCTACAAAACAAAAACGGGGCTGAAAGGTGTCTTCTTGTAACAAACACCAATGAACATTAAAGAAAAAACATACACGTATGCATAGCCATAGCCATATACATAAATAATAACATGTACATAGCCATAACTTAATTATACATAATTAAATACATAGCCACAGAATTTAACCTACAAAAAGCTTCGTAGTAAGTATATATAGACCATTCGCTCAGAAAAACAAACTCAAAAAATCGTAGACATGCACATAATTAATACAATCCACGTAAAAACTGGCTGACATACCTGTTAATACTGCAAAAATCATTAGCGGTCTATATACTACCTATAGTGTAAGAAAACCAACTGTATAGTGCACCTTCTCCAGATCCTGTTCCAGCAGTGGCCTGAGTTGGTCCGCCTGGATCATCCCTGTCCTCAGCTCCAGGCTCCAGCTCTTCCTCCGACAGATCCCGAGGCAAACTGGGCAGACTTAGACGCCAGACGTGAGCGGCCCGATCCCCGCCAGCGGTCACAACAGATGCCTCGCCAGGAAAGCATTTCGGCGAAAACCGGATAGAATTCACTGAACCAGGGTGTCCCGAGTAGTGAGCAAAACACTGACCAGTTTCAATGCACCATAGCCGCGCAGTCTGATCTAAACTATGTATATATAGTATGTACGTAGATGGGACTTGGTTGATTGCTATTAAATTGATTTAGCCACAACTAAGGCCGGAAGGTTATACAAGTCGGTGTGGGCGTGAAAGTCGCAGTAAGAGGCAAGAGTCGCGTAGACTGTAGACTGTTTTCATGCACGGGAACTGGCAAAATTATTTCTGGCAGCGAAAAGATAACATCCTTTCAGTGTTGTTCCTAAAACTTCCTAACAACTATGGACAAAAGTAAATAACTGAGTGATGAGCTAGATAGGATGTCTCGAAAACAAAAGATCCTTCAGTTTGCAGAAACAGTGCTGAGTAAAGACGAAGGAACAACAGCCGGACCATCTGCACCACTGAAACGTGAATGCCAGATATACTATATTAAAGTTGATTTAAAATTACCAATTACCAGCAGAAGCAGAGCCCAGTATTGGAGTAGGAGTATGATGAGAAACGGCAATATCCCAAACACCGTCGCGGTGACCGACATAAGATCGAAGAAATCGTATGCGGGCAGCATCAGCGCCGACACCAACGCCCGCCTTAAAACTGGACACCAAACGACCAGAAGGTCCACGAAAGGCTGTCTTCAACTTTTGGCCCATCTGACTTGCTGCAACAAACAGCATTACAATACTTGTTACGGATTACGGCTAAAGGCGAGGAAATTACGATTTTCAACAGCCCCCCATAAATGTTGGCATAAAAAGGCCAGATTATCCACTCAAAAGCATCCAAAATGGACAGAATTATGCGTTTTTTCATACTTGCATAAGGAACTCACAAGAGTTTTGGGATGACTGCGCAAACCTAAAACGGGCAATTGCATAAGGAACTCACAAGATTTTTGGGATGACTGCGCAAACCTAAAACGTGCAATTGCGTAATGAACTAAAAGGGCAATCTGAAGGCGAGGGAAGGTTCTCCCCTATGTAGAAAAAAAGCACTTCCACCTTTCTTGGATCCTGCAGATAAGGGAGGTTTGTCGGCTAAATGTTGGGAATCGTGGAAAAGGAAATCCGTATGTAACCCAGCTTGGCTACCATCCGCTTCAGCTAGTCTTTCGGTTAAAGCTTCTACCTTTGCTCGCACTAAATAAAACACAGAGATAAAATCAAGAACGGTGCGTTTCTCACAGAATTCCAGCATTGCCGTTATACAGACAACATGTGTGTTAAACCTACATTACTTAATCATAAATAAATATCTGGGCTTATTCCCTAGTGATTTTGTTTCTTGAGGAGGGGGTGCAATTCTAAGTAGTAAAAGTGAATATTCGCTGTAAAAGTTAGTTTTTATTGCAAAAATAGGCAGATTTAACGATCAAGCAGGCAAAAACTGAGTAAAAATCCCCCGCGCAGCCGAAAATTTTTTGAAAATTTGGCCGTCTGAGCGAACTTTTCAGGACTAAATTTGTATATATATATATACCAAAAGTGACACCCTCTGTCTGGGGGGAACGCATTTTAGAGGGAAGGTCGTTTATGGGAGCCCCATTGGAATAAATCTAGAATATGTACGTAAGTTTATAGTATATAATATGTAATAAAATGTAAGAAACTATGTATATATATACTGGGCTTATTCTAGTGGGGCCCCCCATAAACACCCTTCCTGGCATTTTTTAGTGGGGGGGGGGGGTGGCCCCCCACTTTTCGGAAAGCCCCCACCCACTTTTTTGGGGGTCGCCCAAAAGTGTCAAAAAACTTAGGTTTTTGAGGTCAAATTTTCAAAAATTTTCTCAATTTGTAGCTAATTTGTGGACTTATAAGCTCATTTTAAGCTTAAAAACAGCGATTTTTTGCGTTTTTACCGTAAAATGCTAAGTTTTCTCTAAAAATTTAGGTATAATTTTACCTTTGGCTCGCCCCCCCCCCACGTCGCAATCCCTAGGGGGGGGGCGAAGCCCCCCCCCACTATCAAAACCCTAAAAATGCCAGCCCTTCCCCCCCCCTAAAAAAGTAGGTGCCCCTTCTGGTATAGCGCGGCGGGAAAAAAACCCAAATTTTCGAATTTTGGCTGCTGTAACTTTTTTATTAAGCGACAAATCGAAAATCTAACGATAACTACCATGAGGCCTTGCGAAGAGCTTCAAAATGAGCTATAAAACGTCTCTCTAGCGCTTACCGTTGGCGAGAAATTTTCGACCAAACCGATGGGAAAAAACCCAATGCGGGAAAAAACCCATGGGCGGGAAAAAAACCCAGCCGAATTTTTTGCTGCAAGCACGCCAGAACGGTTTTGACTATACCATTCGAAAGAGCGGGTCATTTTTAGTACATCTGAATCATAAAATACCAATATTTTTGCAAAAAATAATGTCAAATTGACTTTTCAAAATTTCGTATGTTTAACACGTACACATAGGCAAATTTTGGAAATTTTTGAAATTTGCTTAATTTCTGCAGTTTAACCATCCTATCACATAGAAAACGTGTTTTTATTGCATTTAAAGCCAAACCCGACCTATTTTAGTGAAAAATTTTGCGGTTTTTGGCGAAATTTGAAAATTTGGCTTGAAATGGTACCATCTCAGATTTTGGCCACCTGGACCTCACATGGAAGGTCGAACCTAGGTAAACTCTATACCAAATTAATCAGGAGGCTCTACTGAGCTAAGAATTTTTTGCATTGGATTTTTCCTTTGCTGCTAATGGTTAGAAAAACTTTCATTTTGAAATTTGGGTTTTTTCCCGCACATGGGTTTTTTTCCCGCCGAGTCTAGGTCACCCCCAGGTCGCACCACAGGCACTAGAGCCAAATTGAATACGCCATCGTGAAGTTCGAGACATATCCTCTGTGAAACTGTAATCCGTTTTGGGCTAAGTCTTTCCAGTAGTTCAGGGTGACCCCCCAAAGTTGACCCTGCCTGACCCCCATGTTGGGACAAAAAATTCCAAAATTTTCAAAGTCCCAAAAAATTTGCTGAGAAGCAGTGGGAGCTACAATAATACACCCTCTAGGGTAGTTTTGGACGCTCTTTAAGATAGGCTATTAAAATCCGATCTAGCTCATATGGGTGACTCACACTGGCGATGGGTTTTTTCCCCGCATATCGGTTTGGGTTTTTTCCCGCCGCGCTATACCAACTTTTCCCTTGAAAAAATCGCTCAGAAGGCCAAATTTTCAAAAATTTTCAGGCTTCGCCGGAGATTTTTAGTCGATTTTTGCCAATTTAAGCGATATTTTTACACTAAAAACGAAACGAACCTTTTTGGCGGTTACTATAAAATTACTATACCTACATTACTTAAATTACTTACATTAAATGGTTACTATAAAATTACATTACTATAAAAATAGCGCAATTTTTAGCATGTTTTTAGAAACATTTTAAAAAATTTTCGCCCCCCCCCAAGAATGACTCGCCCCCGAGGGCCTTCCAAAAAGCCCCCCACGAAAAATTCCCTAGAATAAGCCCAGATATATATGTTATATATATATATATAATTGTGCATCAAACTAAACAGTTTCAGCACAAACAATGCTAATGCTATACGTACGTAGAGACACCAAATACTCACGGGCAAGATTGTCCGAATATAACAGTTCAAATTCCTTTTCAATCAAGGAGAACAAATCCTCCAATCGTGTACTAAAATATTAAACAAAAGCCTAAAATACGCAAAGGAAAAATGGCCAGCAGAAACGAGCTTAAAATGAGTGAGTGACGGCACGCATATGTTAAACTAAAACCACAAGTTTAGAAATGCTAGTACGACAATAACTAGGCTAGCCCCGCCATTTGTTAATTATCAAATTTCGACCGGAGGCCACAATTTAGCGAAATTTATTTAATAATTTGGAAAACATTTTACAATTTTGAAACATAAAATCTTGTTACAAATAAATCTTGTTATATATAATCTTAAGCTCGCCCCCTCACTTTTCGGAAGCCCCCCCACTTTCAAATCCCTAAAAATGACTACAAAAGGGACATTTCACTCATATTAATAGGGATCGCTGGCGTGACCTCTATGATATAAAAGCATATGCTATACGGTCATAAAATGTAGCATACCGCTGAGACTCTGGCAGTTCAGGCAAATCCGAAGACTCATGATTGCCTGAAAAGATATCAGTATCCGTGTTGCTACGAGAACGATAAAGCTGAAGCCTTCGCGATCTCGACGATGCACTCGGAGGCCCGGACTGAGGTAGCCGCCCGCCACTATGTCCATCTACCGGCATAAATGCGACGCCACGAAGTGAAGCCAGTTAAATATACACTAAACACAAAGCATATCCGGAAGGCATATATATTTCGATGAGTAGGGCAACAGTTTTTCCTCATTAAGGGATTAACTCATATATGTACGTATATATCTGGAATTATTCTAGGGAATTTTTCTTGGGGGGGGCGGGCTCTTTGGAGGGGGGCCCTCGGGGGCGAGTCATTCTTGGGGGGGGGGGCAAAAATTTTTTCATAATGTTTCTAGAAACATGCTAAAAATTGCGCTATTTTTATAGTAATCGCCAAAAACGTTTGTTTTTAGTGCACAAATATATAACGCTTAAATAGGCAAAAATCGACTAAAAATCTCCGGCGAACCCGGAAATTTTTAAAAATTTGGCCTTCTG
This sequence comes from Trissonchulus latispiculum, assembly GCA_030248195.1. Classification (NCBI taxonomy): domain Eukaryota; kingdom Metazoa; phylum Nematoda; class Enoplea; order Enoplida; family Ironidae; genus Trissonchulus; species Trissonchulus latispiculum. The sequence continues at coordinate 4,491 of JASAND010019784.1, read as the reverse complement.
AGCGATTTTTTCAGGGCAAAAGTTGGTACCAAAAGGGGGGCACCCACTTTTATTGGGGGGGGGCGATTTTGGATTGGGGACGATTTTTGGGGGGAAGGGTGTTTATGGGGGACCCCATCCCCCCACTAGAATAAGCCCAGTATATATTATTCTTCTTTCTTTCTTTCTATAATCTGTCCACCTGAAGCAGAAAGGGTCAGTTTCTTGTCCAGTTTAGCCAATTGTCGCTTAATGAGCACATAAATATTAAATTTAGATATTGCATAAAAACGCATTTCTGATCCCCCTGGGTGACTTGATCTCCAGACAGACCATCAAGGTATTTTTACAGGGCCCCCCGAAATTGACCTTCGCCTCCCGAAATCCACTCCCCACGGATTTTGGGCTTAATGACTTATACATTTTTATCAAAATGGGCAGTTTCAAAATTTTCCGGCTTCGCCGGAGATTTTTTCGTAAAAATAGTTAGCTGTTTTTAGCTTAAATCCTGGCATTTTTGAGAACGTTTTGCGTGTTTACGTGCAATATACGCCAAAACCCCAATTTTTGGCTCATTTTTGCAAAAGATCCCCCGGGCCCGGGACCCCCAAACGTGAAAACTCCCCTGACCACCCTCCCAACATACCTGACCTTGACTACTCCCCCCAAGGCGAGCTCAGACCGGGGGGGGGGTCCGACAGAGGGTTGGGATGTCGGCCAAAATTGCCCAAAAACCTCTAAATTTTCGATTTTTTGCCATTTTTGGCCAAAATCTGGAGGGTGGAGGTAGCAAGTTGTGGTATATACCCCTTGTGGCAATTTTCCCTATGAGTACGTTTGTTTGAACGTGATTTTTGCTGTTTTTTAACAAAAAGCAGCGATTTTTTCAGCAAAAACTATGTTTTTCGAACGTTTTTAGCAAAAAATAGTGATTTAAAGTGAAAAACTCCGGCGGAGCCGGATATTTTTAGAAATTTTGTTCGTAAAACTTATTTTTTGGTAATTTTCTTACCCCCTGTGGGTGCAATTTCTGGACCCTTTGTGAGAAACGTCGCCGATGGGAGGAACTCCCCTTTCCCCCCGTTCCCTCCCCATTAACACATCTATTATAGGCTCTGGTTTTTACTGGGGGTGGGGCCCCCCGACCTCTCTCCCCACTTTTTTGGGCTTCCCCCACTCACTCTAAGGTGCCCAGGGTCAGAAGTTGCCTAAATTTTGGAATTTTTGACCAAAATTTTAAAATATTTTCCGACTTCGCGTCCCCCCCACTCTCCCCCCTCCTTATTTTGCCTAAAAAACCCCAGATATGTGTACCACCTGTTTGGGGTGGGGGGCATACCTGTTTGGGTTGGAGGGGGGGCATACCTGTTTGGGTTGGGGGGGGGGGAGTAAAAAGTCCAAATCTGGCTTGGGGGGGTCTAAAAAAATCGGAAATTTTCGAAAAACTGTACCCAAACTGTACCCACGTTTTGGCACTAGTCACCCTGAGGGGGGAAAAATCACTAGGCACCCATCTTTTCTAAAAGTGTGTCCCCCATCGTCACAAGCCCCCAATCTCGATCTCTAGCCCCCAAAAGATTTTATTTGTCGCCCCTTTTCTAAAAATAAGACACTAAGAGGGTACCTCGTCAGGTTAAAGTGAGTATAACTTCTTATAGACGCATTTTTATGCGTTCCGTTTTGAGCCCCCCTATATCCCCCACCCCCGGGGGGGGGTCAATTTTTCACGCTCTTTCTTTCTAGCTATGTACCGCTCTATAATATTATGATATGCGATCAGCAGAAGTCCATTTTCAAAAAACTTTAGTTTCCTTTCACAGCATCGTAACACACAGCATCACTACGCCAACTGATGCTCCCGTCAACTAAAAAAAGACCCATAGCAAACACGAACAACAGCTCACTACAAAAACACCTGCAAACTGCCCTAACCATGTGGCAGTCGCACAAAAATAAGAAAACAAGTGAATCTTTCAGAAAACCCCTGTCTTACACTAGGTCTTAAATAAGAACACAAATGATGCTTTCAGAAAAGCCCTGGCTTAGGCTTAGGCTTAGGCTTAGGCTTAGGCTTAGGCTTAGGCTTAGGCTTAGGCTTAGGCTTAGATAAAGCATATATATAACTGAACAGAAGCCAATTACACAGTGTAAGTACTACTATGTGTTACAGGAAATAATGCCTGGACGTGGACGTCCACGAAATTTGCGTTTCACTATTGTTAATCAAAACGAAATACTAACGAATAACGACATTATTGCTTTAAATCCGACTTTATTTGGCCTCGGACAGATATTGACTAATTATAATGCCTGCATTGAGCTCTGCGCAAAATGGAAACTTATTGCGAACCAACGGACATGTCCAAGATGCAATCATCCAATGCATTGTAATGAGGCGGCGTGACGTCGATCCTCTAGAAATAGTATGTATGTGTGCTTGAAAGTATTTTGGATTGAAATTGTGTTAAGAATGTTATTTTGAAAGTAATTTATAATGTGTGAAATCTGTATTGAAAGTTTGTTTTGAAATATATGTGTAAAAGTCTTTTTGAGTTTTGGGTGCCTATGTAGAAAATACGTATATATGTGTCAGTCAGCCTAGCTACTAGCTGGCGCTGTGTGTATGCCTGTTTTTGCTAGAAATTTCCATCCTTTTCTCTCTCTAAAAGTTGGTCTTAATTTTATCCAATCAAATTCAACCACGCAGTCTCAAAAACTGGTCTTATCTAGACTTCTAAAATTTCATCAGTCTAGTGTCTCGTCCTTAACCTGTGTGGTCGTGTATTTTTATCGGCGCTCCCCGTATATTTTTCGTATTAGCTGTGCTTTATTCTGCCTATATTAACTGTGCCCATTTATTGCCTACTTTATATGTCTAAAGGGTTTACCCCTCTAGGCTTCTAGTCGCTCCAGGTTAACCCTGTCGAGCTAGACCTTTCATATTTAATTTATCTCTATTTTGTTTTTAAATCTATTATTCTTAAATCGTTTTGAATGCCTTTAAAGATTACTTCAATTACTTTAGATTCTCTCCTTTCTAGTTAGGTCTGTTCTTTGTAGTTTTCTCATAGTAGCTCTAGTAATTTATTGAGAAAGTTTTGTAATCTTGCCTTGTATTTTTTGTGTATTGTCCGGATAATTCGTCTTTCTTACACTGTATTGCTTACCCTAAATTTCTGTACGCATTTTCGGGGTTCGCCCCATTATCAAGCATAATTGTTTTCAAGTAAATGTGGTCTCTTTTTGGACCATTTTAGGGTGTCTTATTTTAGTTAGGTTTTTTGTATTAGAATTGTATAATCGGTAAGTAGGGTTTTTCTAAGGATATTTGAGTAGGTAGATAGAACTTTTTAAGCATGTACTTTTCAGCAAATTTGGGGTAGTTTCTTATCTGAGTCTTTGCTCCTCATCGGTGGTTAAACTCCATTCGGTAGGATTCACTTAGGTTAATTTGGCGAGGTTAGTTAGGTCGACTGGAACTACATCTCCTCCAGGTTCGACGTTCTCCTTGTGCACAGTTTCCCACTCGTAAAGTTTGGTCGGTACACTTCCAACTTTACAGCATCTTTCACCGCGAACCGAAGACAATCGATCAGACAAATACTTATGGAACTGTTCGACTGAACCTATTTGCAGAAAACGACTTTCAATACGAACTGATTCATTTTTTGCAAACAGCTTACTGACTTTACAGCAGATTATAATCATTACAGTATGCTGGACATGGAACCTGCCACACGAAGTGTGCATGCGTGAGGCAGATATTAGTCATAAAGCAGCATCAACATGGTACAACTTCATGAGAGACATCCCTGTACGATTTGACATGCTGCACTGGCACGGTGCCAGAATCGGTGGTCCGGGAAAAATTGTTGAAATTGATGAAAGCTATTTCTTTAAACGCAAATATAACGTCGGCCATGCAGCGGGAGCTCATCACTGGGTCCTAGGAATGATAGAACGAGACACAAAACTTTGCCTGATATTCCCCGTACGCAACAGAAACATTGCCACGCTCATTCCCTGCATCCAGCGCCATGTGAAGCCGGGAACAACAATAATGACCGACGCATACGGAACATACGTACATGGATTCTCAGCTTACATTCCACAGCCAAGTCCCTACCGTCACAGATACGTAGTTCATGCCGAACATTTCGTCGATCCAGCAAATCCCGAAATCCACACACAAACAATTGAAAGTTTATGGGGTTCCCTAAAACATTGGCTGCGCACACAAAGAGGAACAACACAAACGATGTTCAGGAGAAAACTACTCGAGTTTATGTGGAGACGACGTTTCCCTAACCATACGTACGGACATCTGATATCACAAATCAATGAAGCCTATCCGATCTAAGGTAATACTCATACTTTCGTCTACTGCATGCACAATATAGTAGTTGTTCGACTCGTCTCGTCGTCCTCAGCAGAGAAATATCAACTTTATTGCATAAAAATACGTTTCTGATTTCCCCCCCAAGGTGACTTGATCCCAAGTTTTTTCAGCTA